>PVLC010019693.1:0-11186 GCA_004027655.1 Graphiurus murinus
CTGAAGGTTAAGGGAGCAGGTCACTGGGGAGTCACCCATTACCAGATGCCTCTGCTGTTCTCTATCTTCCTTGTAACGTAACACAAGTGAAAACTGGCATCTTATACACACAATATAGGAGCAAAGGGTTCATTTGCTAAGCAAATCTATTTGTCTCAGATCAAGTGCTTTAATTAAAGATCTCCTGAACTTATTAAAATATGTTCCTGCCAGATATGGTAGCACACATCTGTAATCCTAGCACTTGGGAGACTGAGACAGGAGGACTGCAGATTCAAGGACAGCCTCAGCAATATATCAAGACTCTCAGTAACCTAGTAAGATTTCAAAACAGTATTAAAAGGGCTGAGGTGTAGCTCAGAGGTAGAATACTCCTGGGTTCAATTCCCAGTACACAAAAACAAAAACAAAAACTTTCCTGATCTCAAAGCCTTCCATAGAGTAAAATATGGGGCATGGTCCCTTTACTTCAAAGCATTCCAACAGTTAAGTATCTCTGGGAGAAAACGTACTCCCCAGTCTTGGTGATAAGAATTGTGAGTAAATTATTTGCAAAAGGTTTGATTAAAAAAAAAAAAAATCAGTCCATTCGTACAATCTGTCAAAGCACTGCTAATAAGATGCCAGTATATTTAACAGGGGTCCAACTGTGGTTTATATAAACCATGTATAACCATTTGCGTTTATCAAACATTTTCCCCAAAATCTTTTGAGGAATATTAAGCACCTAAACAGACCTTGATTCATTGCCAGCTTAACCACTGGCCTACCTCTGAGGTCCTGGAAAATCTAACATCATCTCTATAAGCCTCAGCATCCTTACCAAAAGACTGGTTGTAGCAATTAGCAGCTGGGATCTATCTACAGGTGCTCAGCAAACAGAAGCTAATATGCAGTAAGCAGCCAGAGGACATTAAAGCAGTGTTTTCCAAACTTCCATAGATACAGGAAACACAAGGAGAGACAATGATGACACTGAGAATTGAACCCAGGGGCACTGTACCACTGAGCTACACTCCCAGCCCTAAGTTGCTGAGGCTGGCCTCAAACCTCTGATCCTCCTGTCTCAGCCTCCCAAGCACTGGGATTACAGGCATGCACCCTGCCAATCTTGGGTTCCAATTCAGCCTGAGATTCTGCATCTCTAACAGGTTCCCAGATGCTGCACGTGTCACAGTGGAAACCACTGCTGATCAACTATAATTCACAAAGGAACAGCCAAGAATCATTTTAATCGACATTTTCACAAATTACAATAAGTATATTCAAATAATAACATAACCATAAAAAATATACTAAGGCAAGCATGTGGCTGTTAAATAGTTTAGCAACTTCCTCTGGCCAAGCTAGTATTAGTGAGTTTTCCTCTAACAAGACAGAAACACAAAATACCCTAATACTCTCCAATTGGAGACCAGAAAAAAATGACGACATAAACATGCTAAAAGATACAATTAAAGCTGGGCATGGTGGTGCACACCATGTACTTGGGAGGCTGAGATAGGAGGATTCGAGGACACCTCAGTAACTTAGTGAGACCATTTTAAAACGAGAAATAAAATAGGTCTGGGGTGTGACTCAGAGGTTCAATCCTCAGTACCACACACATATACACAAATAATATTATTAGAAACTATTCACTGAAAATACAACTGGCTAGCCAGGTATGGTGGCACATGCTTGTAATCCCAGTACTTGGGAGGCTGAGACAGGAGGATCCGGGTTCGCAGCCAGCCTCAGCTACTTAGTGAGGCCCTCCACAACTTAGTGAGATCCTGTTTCAAAATAAAGAATAAAAAACAGGGCTGGGGGTATAGCTCAGAGGTAAATGCCCCCGAGTTCAATCCCCAGTACGGAAAAAAAAAAAAAAGAGGGAGAGAGAAAATACAACTGGCTAACAGTCCTACCCATAAATGAGCAGTAAACTGTGGGAATGACAAGAAGAACTTTAATGAATATCAAATTCAAAATCTCATAGACAAATTTAGCAATTTTTGATACAAATAGGAGAAACTGAATTCTGCAAAGTCCCCAGTCTCTATAAACTATGGAATACCTGTACTCAGAGTCCAAAAAACAGACGGAAAGATGATGATGCATTTCAAGATAGCAAGAGCAAAGCATTAAAGCAAGCTCTGAGGAACGTGGGGCCTTGTGAGATTGACTGCAGAGAAGAAGATCCATGAAGCCACATCTGTCTAGGTCATTTCATAACTGATCCTACCAGAACCTTAAGATCCAAAGTAAGCTATATAAGCCAGGCATGGTGGCATACACTTGTAATCTCAGTACTTGGGAGGCTGAGACAAGAGAATCACAGGTTCAAAGCCAGCCTTGGCAATTTAGAGAGCCTGTTTCCAAATAAAAAATAAAATGAGGCTAGGGGTATAGCTTAGAGGCAGAATGCCCCTAGGCTCAATCCCCAGTGCTACAAAACAAAACAAACAAAAACCAAAGTGAATTATCTGATACCATATACCAGACTTGCAATAAAGTGCCTATTTCTAGTTAAAACAGTTGCAGTTACCTAAACATATGGAGTACAAACAAACAGTACAAAAATAGGAAAAGCAGCTGCTTCTGCCCAAATAACACATGGGAAAGGCTTCAAGACAACAAAATGTGTCATAAACTTTAACACTACTTCTTTAAAATGTGCTATGAAGGGAATATTTTTAAATAGATATTTTACATGATTTTATGTATACAGAGGCACATAAACACAATCTGCTAGAGTTCAAACTCCTAAATACCCCGTGTCTCCTTTCAGTACTCCCCAGAGGCCCTGTTAGAACTATGTTAGCTCTTTTTATCATCCAAGTGGGCCCTATCTAGTAGAAATACCAAGTGAGAGCTGGGCGTGGTGGTGTGTGCCTACAGTCTCAGCTTAGGGAGGATGAAGCGGGAAGATCACTTGAGCTCATTAGTTAGACCAGGATGAGCAACAACAGAGCAGGACTCTTTCAAAAAGAAAAAATGGGGAAACCTACATATAAATACATATATATGTATATATATGTATAAACAAAAACTAAGATTAAAAAAGAAAAAATACATGTAAGCACAGAGAAGTTTAAATCTTTTCTAACATCTTCATCAAAGTGTAAAAATGAAAAGAAACTGGTGAAAATCCAGTGTGTGTTTTATACTCACAGCACACTGCATTTTGGACTGGCCACATTTCAAGGGCTTCTGAGTCACAGGTGGCCAGTGGCTACTGTTCTGCACAGTACAGTTCTAATTTAATGATTACTACAATCATGATTCAAAGCCCTCGCTTGGTACTAAAAATGACCTATCTCCCTCCACTGCCTGTTAAACATTAAGAACTTCCTTCATCAAGGGCCAGGGCAGGGTGGGGGAGAGATGTTACCAGCTACATTTTCATTTTCATGTTCCTGAGGGTTACATATGGGTCATTACTGGTTTAGATTAAACTAGCCAAGCCAGGTGAGATGAAACACACTTGTAATCCCAGCACTTGGGAGGCTGAGACAGGAGGATTGCAGGTTCCAAGGCAGCCTCTGCAACTTAGTGAGACCCTGTTTCCAAACAAGAAATAAAATCGGGCTGGGGTATAACTTGGAGGTAGAATGCCTCTGGGTCAATGCCCAGTACCAAAAAAGAAAAAAAGAAAAAAAAGAAAAGATTAAACAAATTTTAAAATAAGTGCTTGTCTCAGAGAAATTTATTTCATTTTATAAGCTAACTCAAAAACACAGTAAGAGAAAGAAAAGAAATGCCCAGGTCACTCGAACATGTTGGGAAACAGTAACAGCCAATCAATGTGGAAGAAAAAACCCCTGGAATCCTCACTCATCCCAGAAGAACCCAGTCCTCATGGCCTCCCTAAGATCCAAAACAACCTGCTTAGTCCACACACAGCGGCAGACAGCTGGCCGGTTTACACGCAGGCTGGGAACAGCATGTATTGAACAAACCGAGCTGCTACAGAGAGGTTCGTCTGGGCTCCTCTACTGAACACTGTCCACACTCCTGGGGTCTCAGCACTTTTCCCCAGGTCAGATTCATGTATGCAGGAAGTTAGTGGAGAATGTCTGACAAGGTCCAAACAGGGGATTGTTGAGCTCAAGAAGGGTTTAGTGGTTGCTAGAAGCATGCTGGAAGCAACGCAGCTAAGAAGGGGACAGAGAACAAAGTCTCTATAAATAGAAGACTGCAGAGTCATCATGATGGGAGGCTCTCTCAGTGTTGTGGGTTAATGATAAACTCTTCCCCCTGACAGCAAAGTTCAATGCCGGAAACAGTATAATTTTCACAAGACGCAGCAACATGGAACAGGAAGTGAAAAGTCTGCTTTTGAAAGTACTTCTCACCAGGTAGGAAGGAAAAAGACCACAAAACAAAGTTCACACTTAGTAGAAATTGTCACTTTCATAGTGTCACCCAAGTGTCTACTAGTGTCACCTCAGTGTCTACTAGACACAATGTATTTCTTTAGAGTAGAGAAAAACATACACTAAGAGCCACTTGCCTTTTGTTGGTTCTGCCACTACTTCCAAAGCAATCAGAACCCAGGTAATCCAGGGTCTTTTCCAGTTTTCATCGGTAATTTCTTTGATACTCCAACTTTTGATTGAGGGTAGCATATAAAGGAATCAAGCCCATTCATTTTATGCTATATTAATTAACAGGTACTTTTTAAGCACTAACATACACAGCACTGAGGAATAAGGAAATATGATAAATGGTCCCTAGTGTCTTTAAAAAAAAAAAAAAAAAAAAAAAAAAAACCAGTAAAATTACCAACAGAAAAAATACAGATACATGCCAAGCTAGTTTCACAGTGAGGAAGCTCCATGGAGAAGAACCTGGCCAGAAAAAAGACTTCATTACACATTAAGTCTAAGCAGAGAGAGCCTCAAAAGATAGGATGTGGTAGGGAATGGAGAAGCATCAAGTGTCCCAGGGCCTGCTCAAAAGCACAGAGGACAGGAAGACCCAAGAGCTTCAGGAAATTCATGACTGAGAGAAGGTACCTATGGAAGAATGAGCCTTCGGGAAAGTAGTGGGCAACACAAGGTCTGGCCCGATTTCCAAGGGCCATGGATGAACACACAGGACAGTCTGGCTTGTTGCAGAAGCAAAGACAGAACCACAGAGGTTTAATTGGGAAAAAATGCTCACTACAATATTTATGGTAGAGATTAAAGTATTTTAATAGCATACAGAAACAATTTTAAATGCCAGTAGACAGCAGAGTCCACATAAAGGAGATGACACTGAAGCGGTGGCAAGTACTCTGCAAAGCCCATGTTCCTGCAAAAACCAGAAGAGAAGGGGACAAGTGTGTTCTGAGTACCTGGCTGCAGTGTGGGACAGGGCAGGGAGTGGCTGAAGGTAATGCCACTGAGCGGGTGTTACACGCACTGCCCACTATGCTGACTTAAGGCATCGACGTCCAGGGCAGGAAGACAAAGCTGATGAGTGGCAAGAGGAGATCTCGAGTTGAACTAAGAAATTCCCAACAGTGTGAACAGTGGCACGGAGGGGGATGAGCCTGATACTAGAGGGACTGGTGAAAAGATGGAGAGATCCTGCAACGGCCTCTACTTTGAAAACTAAGGTGCCCCCTACAAGATTCCACACTGATCACCATTCCTCCTCCAGTGTCAACCTTTAATTCTGTCTCTTCAAAGTCCAGCTTTCACTTTTTCTTCATTCCTAAGCTGCACTTCAGTGTCAAATGATACAAATTTTTGGCTTGCTTGCCTTTGGAATTCTGAGCTGCTTGGAAAAGACACAATGCTCAGAAAGCACATGCCTACACATACCCTGGTCGAATATACTGCTAAGATGCTAAAGTAAGGCAAGAGGTCTGATCTTCTTATCCATCTCCCTATCATATTTAAACAGTCGAAGCCCTGAAGGAGTAGTGGTGAGTGTCAGGTACTTGAAAGGCCGAGGCAGGAGGATCAAAAGAGCCGAGGATTTGGGGGCCAGCCAGGGTAACAAGGGAGGGAGGGAGGGAGGGAGGGAAGGAGGGAAGGAAGGAAGGAAGGAAGGAAGGAAGGAAGGAAGGAAGGAAGGAGAAAAAAAAAAAAAGGAAGCTAGGTACAGTGGCACATACCTATAATCCTAGTACTTGGGAGGCTGAGACAGGAGGATGGCAGGTTCAAGGACAACCTCAGCAACCTACCGAGACCCTGTTTCAAAAAAAAAAGATAAAATAGGGCTGGGGGTGTAGCTCAGAGGTGGAATGCCCAGGGTTCAAGCCCAATACTACAAAACAAAAAAAAAAAAAAAAAAAGAAAAGAAAAAGCATTTTGGAGGCTGAGACGGGAGGATCCGGGTTCGTGGCCAGCCTCAGCTACCTAGTGAAGCACTCTGCAACTTAGGGAGACCCTGTTTCAAAATAAAGAATAAAAAAATAGGGCTGGGAGTGTAGCTCAGAGGTAGAATGCCCCTGAGTTCAATCCCCAGTACCGCCAAAAACAAAAAAAAGAAAGAAAAGAAAAGAAGAGGGAAGAGAGGGAGGGGAGAAAAGGGAGAAGAGAGGAGAGGAGAGGAGAAGACAGGAGAAGAGAGGAGGCCAACTGGCAACCAAGGAAAATTCGGGCTTCTTTTTGTGAACTAGTTCAAATTAAATCAAGCACAATAATATGTTCCTCTACAAATTGTCATTATGAAAACTGAATGTAGGTCATGCACCCCTCCCATGGAGACACGTCACTGTGATCATCATGGAGTACGCTTGTACAACCTAAGACAGCTACATTCATCGCTAAGCAGTATGGGACTATGGGACTACTGTTGCGTACGCAGTCACTGCTGGAAACACTATGCAGCACATCACTGCACATAAATTTCTGTCTCCATTTTTAAAAACCTCAGTCTACATATGCAAAGCATGAGTTACTTATATTAAAAAGATTTTTGTTGTTGTTGTTTACAGTTTGGGTTTTTTTTTAATTTTTTTTTCTTTTTTGCAGTACTGGAGATTGAACCCAGGGGCATTCTACCTCCAAGCTATATCCCCAGTCCTATTTTTTATTCTTTATTTTGAAACCAGGTCTCACAAGTTGTGGAGGGCCTCACTAAGTACCTGAGGCTGGCTGTGAACCCGGATCCTCCCAGCTCAGCCTCCCAAGTACTGGGATTACAATGTGCACCACCACACCTGGCTTGTTTTATTTTTAAAGTGCGTTGGGGGATGGAAGGAAGAATGACACAATATAGTTTTTTTCAGCAGTCATGATAAAGATCAAGGAAACAGAAACAAGAACACACCCACCTGAGTCTATGTGTCTCTTCTGTGTATGTACACAGGAGGGGAGGAGAGATGAATGTAGGTAAGAGAGTATGATAAAAGACAAGGCAAAATCAGCAAATTATTAAGGCTCATATAAACAGGGGCTTTTCCATCTAAAGTATCCAAAGAGTCGAGCATCGTGGTGGCACACCTGTAATCCCAGTTCTTGGGAGGCTGAGACAGGAGGATTGCAGATTTATGGCCAAGATCCATAACATATTGAGGCCCTCAACTTAGCGAGACTCTGTTACAAAATAAAAAGTAAAGTAGGGCTGGGGATGTAGCTCTGAGGTAGAATACCTCTGGGTTCATTTCCTAGTACCACACAAATAAATAAATAAATAAACATAATTATCCAAGGTTCTCCAAATCTCTGAAACCAGGTAGGATCCCAACCACCTAAACAGCAGCAGAGTCAACGAATATGAGTCAAGTACCAGAAAGGATGTGACATGTGACAAGAGGAAGCATGGCTATGATTAGCATGGCTATTATCTGCAACAACACAAATGTTTCTAAGCCTCCGTAACTGCAGGGAGGAAGGGTGTTCCTGAGCAAATAAGAAATGATATGAAAGCTACCCAGCTAGTTTAAAAAGTCTATACTATCCTGAGGTAGAGGGAAGACTTAGAAACTAACTCACCAAAGTTTTTGATGAGTAAAACCAAGTTATATACAGTTTGTGAATCACCCAAATTGAAGCAAGGGATGTCACTTTATTATTCATATATTTGTAACAGACAACATGTTCTAAAAGAATAGCCTTTCCTAATCAGAAATTCTAGAGCATATTTGATGCTTCTGAAAATGCTGTCTTCAGATTAAAAATAAGTTAATAAAGGTCTGGGGGTATAACTCAGTGGTAGAGTACTTACTTCATATGTATGAGACCCTAGGTTCCACCCCCAGCAGCACAAAAAATAAAATAAAGTTAAAAAAGAATGAGTTATGCTAATTTTGGAATTAGAGTCAATTCTGTGAAAGAAGAGAGAATTGGAAAATTGGTCACAAAAATATTTTAAAGAACTGATAGTCATGGTGATGCATGCCTATAATCCCAGCTATTGGGGAGGCTGACACAAAAGGATTCCAAGTTTAAGGCCAACCGGGAAACTTAGCAAGACCCCGCCACAAAATAAAAAGGGCCAGGGGTATAACTTAGTAGTTGAGCACTTGCCTAGTACATACAAGGCCTTGAGTTTGATCTCCAACAGTCCCCCCCCCCCCCAAAAAAAAGAAATCTTTTAAAGGCCCTGCTTTTAGCTTTAGCTATTATCTTCAATCTTCCTTGCCTAGCAAACTTTTATCAGCTTGTATTTATGGCTATCTCAACACTCCCTAGACTAGCACTGTCAACTTCCAGGAAGTACTTTCTTTTGTGACTACTGTACAATGTACAACTTAGTATCAAGAAAAGAGTCAAATTAGCCTGGGTATAGTGTCACATGCCTGTAATCCCAGTACTTGGGAAGCTGAGAAAGGAAGATTGCAGGTTCAAAGCCAGCTTCAGCAATTTGGTGAGACTGTTTCAAAATAAAAAAATAAAAAGGGCCAGGAGTATAATTTGGAGGTAGAATGCCCTGCGTTCAATCTCCAGTGCCAAAGAGGAGGGAGTCAGAGTTGTAGTTCAGTGGTTATTCTATCATTCATCTGCAAGTACTTAGTGGAGATTTTTGAATCCATCACATGTTTTTGAGACAGTACTGTCAACAATGAACTCCCTCTCTTTCATGGCCTTAACCATCATTAGTTCCTGACTTGCTCTATCACACAACAGCTTGAAAGCTTATCAGTGGTAAGGTTTTATTTCAACATTTTGAGCTCAGGGCCAAGACTGAAATTTTTCTGAACAAGAACAGGCTTCAACCACAGTTACTGAATACCTGATGGCTATGGAAAATGACCCTATGTTGAAGCTGTGGCATAGGTGTTTTTACTGAATTCAATTTAAAATTACAAAGTGACAAAGTGCCGACACAGGAACCATACAAAGGAATACCACTTCAACAACTACCTCTGCTCACATCATTAGAATTAAGCTGTTCTATAGACTTCCTATGCTGTCAGAAGTGAAGCAAGAAGTCAGGCTCCCCACTCCCACACCAATTTGCAGTGGATACATTTTCTGAGTTCAAACTAGGAAGTTAAACAGCATTTATCAGGCCCTAACATAAGGGCAAAGGAAAGTTTTCATTTGAGGAACTTTTATCTAATCTTTAACTTAAAGTTGCTAATTTACAATGTAATCAAATACCAAAAGAATTCAATAAAATTCTATGTATGACTTCAAAGCAATGAACATATGCAACTGAACTCATATGCTTGAGGACCAATAACCAAATGTGGCAGCAAGTATCTGTGTAGAAAGACGAAATATATAAATATGTAAATCATATATTTAAATATGTAAAATCATATGACAGATCAAAAGTAACAGAGAAGACATAGGTTTGCAATAGATTTAGATAAGAGCACTCTACCTGAACAAATAGGTGAAATGTTAGCCGCCTAGAAAAAGAATTCCAGTCTCCCTATTAATAGATTGGTATTTCAAAAAAACTGAACTATTTGAGCTCGATTATTGTATATTGAACCTCATCAATAACAAAGCCTGTGAATAGTTTTCCCTCTTGTTACAGACATATTTTTTTTTTTTTTTTTTCCTGCAAAGCCTATAATATTTGCTATATGGTCCTCTGTAATAAAGTTTAGTCTCTACCTCTAAGCGCTATTCTACTTTGGGAATCCTTCTTAACCATTTGGCACTTACTACAAAAGTGCCCTTGTCCTAGTACAAGAAAGCACACTGATGACTAGAGAAAAGTAAAAGAAAAAGGAAGTACAGCTAAGATAAAAAATTATTCTATAAGCTGCAAAGCCAAGGACCTCTGTCAGCAAAGAAAAATAAGAGGGAGATAGAAAGTAATAAAAGTCTCAAAAATAGTCCTAAGAAATACCTCTGAAATTTTAGATCCTACAACCAAACCTTTAGTTATTCCTATGATATAAAAAGTACTAAAGATAGAAAGCAGAATTCAAAGCTCCTTGCTTAGGAAATACTTAACATCTAGTTAAGGAGTAAAGTCAGACCCTAAAATGATTTAATGAGATACTCTAAGAGTTCACAAAGGATCTGAAACAATCTAGAAAGGTTAGACAAAAACAGTAGGAAGAAGTCAGACATGGTGGCACACACCTGTAATCCCAGTAACTGGTAGCCGAGATAGTAGAATCAAAGGTTTAAGACCAGACTCAGAAAGATCCTGTTTCAAAATAAAAAATAAAATAGACCTGGGTGTGTAGCTCGGAGTTGAATGCCCCTGGGTTCTTTTTTTTTATTTTTAAGGGTAGGAAGAAAGTTGAGCCCTGAATGATATGAAATCAAACACACAGAACAATAAGCAAACTATATGAGATAAGGAGGCAAGAGGTGAGTGAATACATAGAGACTCACCACACAGGATTCACACAGGAAATGAATATGGAGACAAGGCTGGAGAAATCAGAAGAGTCATACAAGAACCTGAATATGAGGGCAAAGAGTCAGAGCCTCACCAAGTAAGTGCAGGTAGATTCTCCCAAGGTTGAGCAGGACCATTCTTGAAGGGTGAGAAGGTCATAAGCAAAGTTGTATTCTAATGTCTAGGCAAGGTCACCTAGGGGGTTAGACACATGACATGTTACAGCAAAACAACTACAGGGTCTCCTAAGGTGAGGAAGGCTGATTCAGCTTCAGGGCGGTGGAAATGAAAAGACACCTGAGGGTAGAACCAGCAGGCCTTGGAAATAACTGATCACCAGGAAGAAAACGAACAGTGACAAGTGACTAACACTTGCCTTGGAGCCAGCTCCAGTTCACAAAGATGGGATAAGTAAATGCTTTGTGTCTGCCATCTCCTCAAGACACAAGGGT
>PVLC010019693.1:18736-30454 GCA_004027655.1 Graphiurus murinus
GTTTCAAAATAAAGAATAAAAAATAGGGCTGAGGGTATAGCTCGGAGGTAGAATGCCCCTGAGTTCAATCCCTAGTACTGGGGAGAGAGGGGGAACCCAGCTGGAATAGCCCAATGCTGTAGAAGCTAACGAACGGATATAATAACTAAAAATATCCTATGTATTGTAAAAGCTGATATTATCGATCATTCTCTCAGAGAAAATGGATCCAGAGACCTCTCCTCTCAAAGAAGAACCAAGACAGGGGGAAATAACACTCTTATTTTTATATTTGTTGTTGCCAACCATTCCTTAAAAGAGCCACATTTTTCTCAACAGCCATACAACCTAATTCTACCACAAAACCTGGCCTCTTTTCACTACTGACTCTGTTTAAGGCCAATGAAAAGAATGTAAGTGCAATATAATTATAAAAATATCATTTAAGGGGTTGAGGCTGTGACTAAGCGGCTGAGTACATACTTAGCAGGTACACCATCCCGAGTTCCATCCTCAACATCAGAAAAATGTATTTCGTTTTCTTTTTTTTGGTGTGTGCGTATGTGTGTACTGGGGATTGAACCCAGAGGCATTCTACCTCCCAGCTATACCCCCAAGCTCTTTTATTTTTTGTTTTGATACAGGGACTCGCTGGATTGTAGAGAGTCCCACTAAATTGCTGAGGCTGGTCCTGAACCTGTGATCCGTCTCACTCTCTCCAGAACTAGGATTGCTGGCATGTGCCACCATGCCCAACTCAAGTTTCTTCATTCTTGAAGTATGTCTGTATACATATATTTACATAAAGAAACATATAGTACATATATATAATTTAAGAATTACTGGTTTGGCCTAAAACAAAACAGATTTTCAACTAGATAGCACCTAAATGCACTTCCTCAATCACAAAGGTTGGTAATACCACAAATAAGCATTTACCCTTACAAACCTTTTGTATTGGCATTGGATAAGTGTATTTCAATTCTATTAGTTACTGTCCTTGTAGTTAATGATAAGAAAGGCCTTATCCTACCTAATTCATCCTTACATGGACAATGGACTTATTTTAAAATAAATAATAATAATCGCTCTATGGCCTCACATAAATTTTAATATAAACACAATATTCCTACTGATGCAAATTCACAAGGAAGCCAAAGCTATTACACAAAATATGAGAAGGTATTTTCTCCTTATATCACATGTTACACATGCCTATAAATGCATTCTAAATTACACACAGGTGATAGCTCAAAGCAAGAAACACACAAAAGCAAAGATACACAAAAGCAAGAAACTCTACTCACTACATCAAGTCCTCGGGCAAGCCATCTTAGTACTGTCACCTTAAAATACACCTCAATGATCCTACTGATCATACGTATACACGCTCTCCAAAGTCTGAAGAGACCAAAGATTTAAAAATCTCAAAAATAATTGCAAGCTGGATGTGGTGGTGTATGTCTACAATTGCAGCTACTTGGGAAGCTGAAACAGGAGGATTCCCAAGTTTACAGACAGCCTGGGCATCTTAGTGAAACACTATCTCAAAATATAAGCCAGAGCAGGGCATGGTGGCATACACTTGTAATCCCAGTACTTGAGAGCTGAGACCAGAAGACCCGAGTTCACAGCTAGCCTCAGCTACTTAGTGAGGCCCTCCGCAACTTAGTGAGACTCTGTTTCAAAATAAAGAATAAAAAAATCGGGCTGGGGATATAGCTGGAAGGTAGAATGCCTCTGAGTTCAATCCCCAGTACCAAAAAATAAAAATAAATATATATATATATGTGTGTGTACACACACACACACACACACACACACACACACACACACACAGACATATATGCCAGACATAGTGGCACATGCTTGTAATCCCAGTACTTGGGAGGCTGAGACAGGAGGATTGCAGGTGGCGGCCAGCCTCAGTAACTTAGTGAGACCCGCTGGAACTTAATGAGACCCTGTTTCAAAATAAAGAATAAAATAGGTCCAGAGGTATAGCTCAGAGGCAGAATGCCCCTGGGTTCAATCCCCAGTACCACAAAAATAAATAAGTAAATAAATAAATAAATATTCTTTTAAAGGGCTAGGGATGTAGGTCAGCATTTGCCTAGCACTGGGCCAATCCCCAGCATTGTAAAATATAAATAAAATAAATTGAAAAATAACTGCACAGCCCTAACTGGGAGATAGAACCTAAACAAATTAAACTTATGTCTTCAGGGACATCTTCCAACAACAAAATCTTATATATATTGGTAACTCTATCAACTAATTTCAGAAATACCAACACAAGCCAAGGCAAGAATGCAAAGGCTTCTAAATTGTTAATCAAAGTCGCCATATCAAGAATGTAAAAGCACTACTGTATAAAGTGCAAAACATCCAAGGTAAATGCATACTACCATAATCTGAAGGCAAGATCATGTATGTAAAGCACTTTAAAGACCTTGGCATGTGGTTGGATTACATCAGTGTCTGGCTATGCACCTAATGGACACTCAAATCACTACAGGCATACAAGAAGCCAACCCAATCTAAATTGCAATTAAAATGGAGCCAAGTCATAAATTAGTAAATTAGCATCCAAAGTAAAGCCCAGTAAAAAGTTTAAAAAAAAATCCAAAGTAAACCGCCTATGCCTGCTATCACTGTGGTGGGCAAGTAGGCAGGGCAGCGGACTAGATGACTGAACACTCTCAATCGTCACACTAGATTTAGCTGGCTCAGCTGAAGTGCAAGAGCTCTAGCTGATGTAAAGCTGAAACTGCCATAATTCAGAGCACAACAGCCAGAAAGACACCAAAACTTTTATTTGGCATCTTGGAAACCAAGTGATTAATTTCTGAGATTAAGTATAGCTACTGTTGGGCGTGGGGGAAGAGTCAATAGGTACAAAGCCTCCAATAGGAGAAATAAATTTTTCTTTGAGATTTGTACAGCATGATCAACACAGTAGTAAACATCAATGTACATTTCAAAATCACTAAGATTAAATTCCAAATATTCTCAACACAAAAATGATCCTTACTTGAGATGATGGATATATTAGTTATGCTTAATTACTCTATATTATATTCATAAATCATAACATCACTTTATATCCATAAATATATGCAATTATAATTTGTTAATTTATACCTTAAAAAAAATTTTTTGTAGTACTAGAGATTGAACCCAGGGGCATTCTATCTCTGAGCTACATCCCCAGTCCTATTTTTTATTCTTTATTTTGAAATAGGGTCTCACTAAGTTGCGGAAAGCCTCACTAAGTAGCTGAGGCTGGCCACAAACCTGGATCCTCCTGTTTCAGCCTCCCAAGTACTGGGATTTTAAGCATGTGCCACTACACTCGGCTCGAGGTGTACTGAGGTAAAATAAAGCGAACTCATCAGTAAAGCGTATAAGATATACCACACCTTTCCTGTGGTATGTAAATCAGAACATAATACAGCAGAGTCCCTTGAAATCTGAAGAAGATATATAGACTAATGACATATAAAAAGTGCTAAAAGGAAGAAGAGTTGAGCAGAAGGACAAGCAACTTCTTTTCAAAGGCACATTGCTACATACCTTCTGTGGCCTATACTAGACCCACTGGTATATTTCTCAATCCTTAAATGGAGAGGGGAGGGAATCACTCTCAAAGAACTTGGTAGAAAAGACCCCAACCATTCTTTCTTGGAGAATATGTTTTACCCGGAATGTACCTTCCTTTGTTTCACTGCTGTTAGCCAGATCACCAATGATGACCACTTGGTTTTCAATTTTTTTTTCTTTTTGGGGGCACTGAGGACTGAACCCAGGGGGCATTCTACCTCTGAGCCACACCCCCAGCCCTATTTTATTTTGTTTTGAAACAGGGTCTCACTAAGCTGCTGAGGCTGGCCCCCAACCTGCGATCCTCTTGTCTCCTGCCTGGGATTACAGGCGTGCACCACCATGCCTGGTTAGTTTTCTGTTTTGCTAACATGATGTTTGCTTTTCTCTTATGAGTGAGGTTGTGCACTGTTTGTATGTTTGGGAGCCATTTATACTTTACTTTCCTGCCAACATCTGTTTATATACTTTGTCCATTTTTCTACTGGGCCGGTCTTCTCAGTGATTTGCAGTGAGCGTTTGGTCTGACGGCACTGCCTCTTCACCTCGTTTCAATCTGGTATCTGTACCACTCAACTGGAGCAGCTCTTTCGAGTCGCCAGTGGTCTCCAGATGGGGCTACATCCAAGTGAAATTTGTCCTCATGTTAACTTTGCCCTCAGCAGCACTCCGTACAGCCCGCCAGTCGCCCTCCTTATTACACCACTCTCCTGGTTGCCTGGCTTCTCTCGACAGCATGCTCTCCTAGTTTCCTCCCTGGCCACTTGTCAGCTGCCTTTCCTGGAGGGTTCCGCCTCTCCTTCAGTCTTCTATACAGCTGATAATATAGAGGTTCCTACAGAGTTCAGGTGTGCACACTCCCTATATGACCTCATTTGCTGGGAGTAAATTCATGCTCATTTTATTTACACTGCTTCCTCAGAAATAGAAACAAAGTCCGGGGATACTCAAAAGTTTTGCTGAATAAATGAAGCCACTTCTATGAGTTTTTAAAATACTTCTCTATACACAGTTGAGATCCAATTTATAAAACCAGAGGTACCCAGCTACCAGTAGCTATGTCCCCTTGAATGTCTCACAGCCCATCATATTTCACATACCAAAACGGAACCTTTGCTCTCCATACATTGGCCAATTACACCTTCCTTCACCAAGTATTCCCCATCTGCGAAACAGAGTTGTGAAAGAGCTGAGAGCAGCCTGGACTCCTCCTCGTACCCTAAACAATGCATCAAAGTACATCAATCCCACCTCTTTCATAACTTCTACGACTGCCTACAAGACGACCCAGGTTCCTGATTCATCTCCCTGGTCCCTTCCTGTCCTCTCCGAGCCACGCTCTACTTGGCTACTCATATGAGCAGTAACGATGATGGCGGCAATTCTGATCTGCACTTGTCCATTGTGACAGCCATATAAGGCTTCTGGGCACTTTAAATGTGGCTGGTTTGAACTGAGATGAGCTCTAAATATAAAACACACGGTGGATTTCTAAAACTGAAATAGAAATGAAAATATCTCGTTAACTTGTTTATACTGATTACAAGTTGAAATGATGATGTTTGTGTTAGAGTTGGATATAAAACGTCCCTAAAGAGCTCGTTTCTTAATATTCAGGGTTGATACAGTGCAGTCGTGGGAGCTGTAATCCCAGCAGGGTGTGGCCGGAGGTGGACCCTGTGGGTGCAGCCCTATCCCCTGCTCTCCCTCTTGCTTCCGGCCTCCGTGACACATATGAGGAGCACAGCCCATGTGCTCTCTCGGCCTCCCACCACTGTACCCTGAGATCCGTGGTCCCCAGCTTCACGTGGCCTGAGCCTGAAATGGAAAGAAAATAAATCTTCTTTCCTCTAAGTTATGTAGTCAATTTTTAGATTATAGCTGCAAGAATGCTAAAAAATACAGCTGGATATATGAGATTAAATTAAAATTACAAGATTAATTTTACCTTTAAAAAAATTTTTTTTTGGCCAGGCAAGATAGCACACACCTATAATCCCACTACTGCAGAGACTGAGACAGGACGATAGCAGGTTCGAGATCAGCCTCAGCAACTTAGCAAGGCCCTCCACACACACACTTTCTTTTTTAATGTGGCCACTAGAAAACTTAAGATTACATGTGTAACTTGGGATGTATTTCTATTTCACTGTGGGCACCAACACCATGTCCATCTTCTTTAATCATCATCTATGATCAAAGCATAGAAAGCACTGGGCCTGGCACAGGACAGGCACCCAGATATTTGCCAACTGAATCACTGGCTAAAAGTTGGTGTTACTTACATACATTCACTTAAAAACTAAAACACTTAAAATATAATTCTTATTTAAAGTAAATGATACTTTTAAAATAAAATTGGAATCTGGGTGTGGTAGCATATACCTGTAATCCCAGTACTTGGGAGGCTGAGACAAGAGGATTGCAGTTTTGCAGCCAGCCTCAGCAATTTAGTGAGACTCTGTTTCAAACTGAAAAATAAAATAGGACTGAGGGTGTAGCTCAGAAGAATAAATGCCCCTGGGTTCAATCTCTAGTAAAACACATACACACACACACACACACACACACACACACACACACACGTATTTTTTTAAAAAAAACATTTTAGCTGGGTGTGGTGGGACACAATTGTAATCTCAGTGCTTGGGAGGTTGAGATGGGAGATTGCAGATTCAAGTCCAGCCTCTGCAACTTAGCAAGACAAGCAACCTAGCAAGAAAAACCCTATTTCAAAACAAAAAAGAATGCCCTTGGGTTCAATCAACAGTTTCTCTCTCTCTCTCTCTCTCTCACACACACACACACACACACACACACACACACACTCACACTCACTCATTCACTCACATACACAACCATATCCACATCCACAACTACCCAAAAAAAAGAACCTTTTAAAGTTTAACTTTAGATATACTTGCAGGGGTGGGGGGATACTGGAGATTGAACTCAAGGGCATTCTACCTCTGAACTATACCCTAGTCTTATTTTATTTTGAAACAGGGTCTCACTAAGTTGCTGAGTGCCTCATTAAATTGCTGAGGCTAGTCTTGAACCTGTGGTCTTCCCATCTCAGACTCTCAAGTATGGAGATTCCAGGCATGCATAACCATGCCTATAATGTTCATGCTAAACACTTTTGTCCTTAATTTTTCTAATTTTCATCCCCAAAATTTCTGTTATGACATTGAGACAGCAGGATCCAGCCTGAACAACATAAGCAAGACCTGTCTGAAAAAGAAGAAAAGAGAGCTGGACCCGTGCTGACTATGCCCTGAATCACTTTAAACTACCCAAGAGGGTGTGGTTCACTCAAAATGACAAGGCTCGGTCAGTAGTCTGTCATCCCACAGAAAAGAGAGAAAATGCACTGCATGTGGCCTTGAAACAGGGACAAAGGATGATGCTGACACTACAGTCCAAAATGAACAGCATGATCTTATAAGCATATCCCAACTCAGACCTGAATGAATTTCAATGTGATTTAGATTGGAAGCCCTTAAAAACTTCCAGTTTAACTACACATTCTACCTCCAGAGTCAGATAACTAAAGAAGGGATACTAGTTTAAGAAACTTCCTCAAGCCCAGCCCCTGGGCCATGCCTGTAAGCAAGCCTATAATCCTAGCTGTTCAGGAGGCTGAGGCAGGAGGATTGAAGGTTTGAGGCCAGCCAGGACCACTAAGAGATCCTGTCTCAAAATAAAAAGTGCTGAAGATGTAGTTCAATGGTAGAGCACACCTGGGTTTGAAAGAGAAAGAGAAGGAAAGAGTCTTCCTCAAGACTCCAACTACTAGTGAGCAAGAAATAGAGGTCACAGAACACTGTGGGGAACACCATAAAACAAAGTCTCCCGCAAAAAGATGGCAGGGAGGGGGCAAGAATGGGAAACCTACAGATTTAAAAAGTGGATAGACCTCATTCAGATCTGATTTGCCAAATTAGAAAACTGAGTAAGCCAGGCGTGGTAGCGCACGCTTGTAATCCCAGCATTCGGGAGGCTGAAACCGGAGGATCCGGGTTCGCGGCCAGCCTCAGCTACCTAGTGAGGCACTCTGCAACTTAGTGAGACTCTGTTTCAAAATAAAAGAATAAAAAAAATAGGGCTGGGGGTATAGCTCGGAGGTAGAATGCCCCTGAGTTCAATCCCCAGTACTGCAAAAAAAAAAAGAAAACTGACTATGTGAAACCACTATAAATTTCAGCTATGTCTAGGTACTGTACAGTACCAGGCAAATGAGTAGGTTATGTTTTTGTAATTGGTAGGGTTAAAACAAAATACTGGCATATCTGTAGAAGAAACAAATAATTACTGGGAGATTTTCTTCAAAATCTGGCAAGGCTTATCACAAAGGAAAAAATTAACAGAACTTGTCTTCCTCAAAAGGCACCATAACAACCCACAGAATAGGTGAAGATATTCACATGTCTATCTACCAAAAGATCTGTATTTAGCATAAAACTCTCTCCTACCAAGCACTATATATATTTTTTAAGTCCACAAATTTCTTGATACCACTCCTCTCAAAAAGAGGCGCCCACTCCCCTCCCTGTGACTATAAGCTAAGCCTTGAGTAGCTGGCTCCCTTTTAACAATCAAAACATGGCAAAAAATAGATGCTATTCCACTTCTGAGGCTAGACCATAGGAATGTTAGCTTCCATATTGCTGCTCCTCTGGAATCCCTCTCTCATAAGGAAGTTAGCCACCAGCTGAAAAGGCCCTAAAGCCTCCCACTTAGAGCCAGAGCTAACTTGCCAGGCGTGGGAATGAGCCACCACAGAGAAGCGCTGCCAGCTCCATGGGCCCTTGAGGGCTGATCAGGCACAGCCCAGGCCCAGGCCAGTCCCAAGGCCCTGAGGGTTGTTTACTGCTCTTTCAAGTCCCTGAGATTGGGGATAATCTATTATGCAGCAATAAATAGAGAGCTGAGCCGGGCGTGGTGGTGCACACTTGTAATCCAGTACTTGAAAGGCTGAGACAGGAGGATCACAGGATCTCGGCCAGCCTCAGCTACTTAGTGAGGCTCTCAGCAACTTAGTGAGACCCTGTTTCAAAATAAAGAATAAAATAGGGCTGGGGTGTAGCTCAGAGGTAGAATGCATCTGGGTTCTGCCAGGTGTGGTGGCGCATGCTTATAATCCCAGTACCTGAGGGGCTGAGACAGGGGGATCCGAGTTCGAGACCAGCCTCAGCTACTTAGTGAGGCACTCTGCAACTTAGTGAGACCCTGTTTCAAAATAAAGAATAAAATAGGGCTGGGGTGTAGCTCAGAGGTAGAATGCATCTGGGTTCTGCCAGGTGCGGTGGCGCATGCTTATAATCCCAGTACCTGAGGGGCTGAGACAGGGGGATCCGAGTTCGAGACCAGCCTCAGCTACTTAGTGAGGCACTCTGCAACTTAGTGAGACCCTGTTTCAAATAAGAATAAAAAATAGGATTGGGGGTGTATCTCGGAAGTAGAATGTCCCTGGGTTCAATCCCCAGTACTGCAAAAAAAAAAAACACAAGTTCCTCTAGGTTCAATCCACAATGCCACACACACACACAAAAAGGTGAAAAAGTACTTGACTTCACTAGTGCAAATTAATATTATCATAAGCTATTATTACACGACTACCAGTATGACTAAAATAAAAGAATAAACAATATGAAATACTGGGGAAGAGTTTTCCACACACTGCTGATAGAAGTGTAACTTTGTACAATCATGTTAGTAGATTCTGACAGTTTTCCAACACTGACCCCATAACCTAACAATTTCACTCTCAGGTATATTCACAACAAAAATGCGTATACATGTTCACCAATAGACACAAACTTTGGATGTTCTGAGTAGCACTATTAATAATAGCCGAAAACTAGCATCTATCCTATTGTCCACAATAAAATAATTTCCCCTTCCTTTCTTTTATGTGTGTGGAGTGGGGGATGGGCTACTGGGGATTGAACCCAGGGGCACTCTACCACTGAACTACATCCTCAACCCTGTTTACTTTTTTAAATTTTGAGACAGGGTCTTACTAAATTGCCAAGGCTGGCCTTGAATCTGCAATCCTCCTGTCTCAACCAGCCAAATACTAGAATTATAGATGTGTGCCACCATGCCTGGCTACAATAATTTCATACAGTGGAATTATATATATATATATACATATATGTATATATTAACAAGAACAAATAATCAACAACTGCTCGTAATAACATGGGTAATATCACAAACAATGCTGAGAGAAAGAAGTCAAACACCAGGGTACATATTGTACATATTGTACATATTCTATTTAAGGAGCAAAACTAGCCAGGTATGGTGGCACACACCTATAATCCCAGTACTTGGGAGGCTGAGCCAGGAGGATAGTAGGTTTGAGGCCAGCCTGAGCAACTTAGAAAGACACTGTTTCAAAATAAAAAATAAAATAGGGCTGGGACATAGCTTGGAAGTAGAATGCCTCTGGGTTCAATCTCCAGTACCCAAAAAGCTGGGCAAAACTAATCAGTGTTATTAGATGTCACAATTGGTTGCCCTTGGGGTCTGGGTATGACTGAAAATGAACACAAGGGGACTCTGGGGAACTGATTACTCAGATGGGTTCCAACCTGTAAAAACTTATTTATTGTATGTATGCTTCTGCATTTCCATTATACATCCATAGGGTTCTTAAATAGTAAGAGGAAAAGAGACGAGTAAGTAATCGAAGAGTAAGCAGAACAAGACTGACCCGGGATATTTAGTTGTTGGAACCCGGTAATATGAGCGTTCATTATACTGTTTTATGTTAGAGCATGTTTAAGTTTCCCCTAATAAAAAAAGGTTTTAAAATTTAGTATGAAACTGGCTGGAAATGCTGGTAAAAGTAAAGCTATAACTGGGGTAATTCTCATCAAAGATATCAAGGTATTAAATTTCTACACCAGATCGTTTCAAAATAAAAAATAAGTAAGGCTAAGGGCATAGCTCAGAGGTAGAATGTCCCTGGTTTCAATCCCCAGTGCCCAAGGGGGAGTAAAAATGGGCAAATAATTAGAAGACAGTTCTCCAAATACAGGCAAATGAGCCAGGTGTGGTGGCACACACCTGTAATCTCACTACTTGGGAGGCAAAAAATAGGAGGATCTCAGGTCACAGCCAGCCTCAGTAACTTGGCAAGACACCCTCCACAACTTAGTGAGACCATTTTTTTGTGTGTGTGTGTGGTACTGGGGATTCAGTCCAGGGGCATTCTACCTCCGAGCTACACTCCCAGTCCTATTTTTTATTCTTTATTTCAAAACAGGGTCTCACTAAGTTGTGGAGGGCCTCACTAAATAGCTGAGGCTAGCCACAAACCCGGATCCTCCGGTCTCAGCCTCCCAAGTATTTGGATTACAAGTGTGCACCACCACACCTGGCGAGACTCACTTTCAAAATAAAAAACTAAAATAGGGTTGGGGTGCAGCTTAGAGGTAGAATGCTCCTGGGTTCATTCTCTCTCTCTCTCTCTCTCTCTTTCTCTCTCTCTCTCTCTCTCTCACACACACACACACACACACACACACACACACGCACGTGAAAAGAGATGCTCAGCCACTAGCCCCCTCAGGGAAATACAAATCAAAATCAGTAAGATACAGCTTCACATCCCACTATAATAAAGAAGACACAAAAACAAGTGTTGACACAGATATGTAGAGAATGAGATCCTCATCTGATGCTGGTGAGAATGGCACAGCCATTTTGGAAAACAGTCTGGCATTTTCTCAAAAGTTTAAACATACAGATACTACATGACTTGACAATTCCCATACATCCATACATATGGAGAGAAATGAACATGTATGGCCACAAAACAAAACTTGTACACACATGCCCATAGCATTCATAAAAGGTAAAAATTAGACACTCAAGTATCTATCAACTAGCTGAGCATGATGGTGTAGCCGTGTAATCCCTGTACTTGGGAGGTTGAGACAGAAGAATCACAGGTTCAGGGCCAACCTTAACAACTCAATGAGACTCACCAACCTACCAAGACCCTGTTTCCAAATAAAAAATAAAAATAGGAGTAGGGGTGTAGCTCAGAGGCCCCGGGGTTCCATCCCCAGTAACACACACACACACACACACACACACACACACACACACACACACACA
>PVLC010019694.1:0-30241 GCA_004027655.1 Graphiurus murinus
ATGAGATCTGGGCCAATTTTAAAAGAGCTAACCTAAGAATAATAGGCATAGAAGAGGGATTAGAAGTTGAAACTAATGGAATAAACAACCTATTCAAAGAAGTAATATCAGAGAATTTTCCAAACATAGAAAGAGAAATTGACACACAGGTGCAGGAAACATATAGAACCCCCTTCAGACAAGACCAAAGAAGAGGTTCACCCCACCACGTAATAATCAAGATGACTAATGTAGAAGCTAAGGAAAGAATTCTAAAGGCAACAAAAGTTAGAGGTCAAGTAACATTTAGAGGCAAACCAGTTAGAATCACTCCAAACCTCCCAAACCAAGTCATGAAAGCCAGGAGGGGCTGGAGTAACATATTCCAAACTTTGAAAGAAAATAACTTGCAGCCAAGGTTCTCCTACCCAGCAAAACTCTCTCTCAAAATTGACGGGGATATTAAAACCTTCCATGACAAACAGAAACTGAAAGCATTCATGTCTTCCAAACCAGCACTAAAGAAAATACTCAAAGAGATGAACTACAAAGAAAAACTAACAAGTAAACATCAGAACCAGAGAAGCAATAATTTCCAGGAAGCAAACAACTAAGCAAAGAAGAACAAACACTACTGCAAACAGAAGTCAAATCTCAAAATGTTAGGAATTAAAAATCATCTCTCAATACTCACACTGAATATAAATGGTCTCAACTCCCCAATAAAAAGGCACAAGGTGGCAAAATAGATCAAAACCCAGAATCCATCTATATGCTGCCTGCAAGAAATGCACCTTACATACAAAGATTCCCACAAACTAAAGGTGAAGGGCTGGAGTAAGGTGATTCATGCCAATGGAACTCAAAGACAAGCAGGAGTAGCAACTATGATATTGGATAAATTAAAAATTTAGAGGCACAATTTATTTTATTTTGCTTATTTTTATACTTTTATTGGTGCCTTATAGAATCACATCATAATGTAGTTCATTGTGATGGTGACATATAAGCACACAGCACTTGGTGAGTTTTCCCCCAGATTCCTCCCCATTCTCCTCTTCCCCATACAAGATCAAACTCTACTACAAAGCCACAGTAATAAAAACAGCATGGTATTGGCACACAGACACACAGACCAATGGAGCAGAATAGAAGATTCAGAAACAGATCCACGTGCTTACAGTCAACTGATTTTTGACAAAGGAGCCAAAAACATACACTGGAAAAAAGATAGCCTCTTTAACAAATGGTGTTGTCAAAACTGGTTAACCATATGCAGGAAAATGGAAATAAACCCCACTTTCTCACCCTGCACAAGAGTCAATTCCAGGTGGATCAAAGACCTGGAAGTCAGGCCAAAGACCATGCAGCTACTTGAAGAGGGCATAGGACCAACACTTCGACACATAGACACAGGTCAAAAATTTCTCAACAAGACCCCAAAAGCACAAGCAACTCAAAGGAAGATCAATACATGGGATTACATTAAACTGAAGAGCTTCTGTGCAGCAAAGGAAACTATCAAGAACCTCAACAGAAAACCCACAGAGTGGAAGAAAATTTTTGCCAGCTACTCTTCTGATAGAGGACTAATATCTAGGATTTACAGAGAACTCAAGAAAATCACAGCTAAGAAAACAAATAACCCAATCAAAAAATGGGAAAAGGATCTAAATGGACACTTCACCAAAGAAGAAATACAAATGGCCAATAAATGTCTGAGGAAATGTTCCACATCATTAGCAATCAGAGAGATGCAAATCAAAACTACTCTGAGATTTCACCTAACTCCAATCAGAATGGCAATTATCAAGAACACAAACAACAACAAATGCTGGCAAGGTTGTGGAGAAGTGGGAACCCTAATACATTGTTGGTGGGATTGCAAATTAGTGCAACCACTTTGGAAAACAGTATGGAGGATCCTCAGACAAATGGGAGTGGTCCTACCATATGATCCAGCAATACCTCTACTGGGTATCTACCCAAAAGAACATAAACCAAATTATCAGACCAATGCATGTATCTATGTTTATAGCTACACAGTTTACAATTGCCAAACTATAGGACCAGCCAAGATGTCTATCAACAGATGAATGGATTACAATACTATGGGATATGTACACAATGGAATTTTACTCGGCCATAAAGAAGAACAAAATCATGATATTTGCAAGGAAATGGAAGGAACTGGAAAACATTATGTTAAGTGAGATTAGTCAGTCATAAAAAGTTAAAAATCGAATGCTCTCCCTAATATGTGGAAGCTAGGGAGAAAATGGGACATGAGAGTGACTCCAGAGGAAGGAGAATCCTTAGATGAACAAAGACTTTGACTTAACAGAAGGTGAAGAGGGTAGAGAGGACACCCCAATGAACATGATGTATCTTCATGAACACATCTAAGTCAATCACTAAACTGAACTTGAGAAGGAGGGAGGAGGAGGGAGTGGGGTGGGAATTGGTGAAGGGTTAAATGAGAAATGTGTGCATGGATGGATGTCTTTACCTATACTAGCTTGTACTTAACAAAGGTGTGTGGTTACAATGCACCAAATAAGGGAAAGATGAAAAAAAAAAAGATTTGTTTAAGTTACACCCGGAGATTTTGGATCTACGTAACTCGGAGCCCACTTCTATTAACCTGACAGAAACAGCTAAGACATTTGTATATTGGTTTCAAGCCTTGGTCACTACCTGGCCCTCGTTTACCTCCTTGCTAGGAGGAGCTATCATAGCAACAGCAATAATCATTCTAGGTTTATGCATTCTACCACTTGTTGTATGCCTTGTGATCAATGCCTATGTTAGCATATAAGCAGATTTACATGGAATAAAAATGCAAGCACTGCCTTGCACAGGGCCTGGTAGTCAATGATGGGTTTGATTTTCTCAGGGCAAATCAACCAAAGACAGGGCTTGTTGAATGACTCATCGAGACCCCATGACGGGTAAGATTAAGCACCTGGTAGGAAACAACCTAAGACAGGCACAGTCCTTCATGCATTTTAAAATAAAAATGGGGGAGTTGTGGGAGCCCAGCTGGGCCCTATCCCCCCTGGCAGTTGCTCTCTGCATATATGAGCAATTATACTGACTCCTCTGCTATGGCTACATTGGCATCTTGAAGTCTGGAGATTGCCCCTAGGATGTGTAGATGAAAGACCCTCCAACTTCTTAGAAAGTAAATATATGACCCTAAAGGAGTATGGTTTTATGACTCTAGAAAGATTGCTTTACCAGGCTATGTTAAGAATGTGGGCTCTACGTGTAAAATGAAGAAGTGATGCTATCTGACAATGATTGATATCTCATAAATGTCTATGTAACCCTGTTGTACTCAAGAAATGTATAAATAATCCATGCCAAAATAAAAAATAAATAAATCAAAAAGTAATAATTATAATAATTATGATAACCTGAAAAATAAGTATCTTTGCTTAAGTACTTACTCTCTGGGGCTAGACATTCAAAATATTGCTTCAAATAACAATAATCTCAAGTGGTTTAATTATCATCTTCTCTTTACAAACTAGTAAATGATGGTCAGAATGCTTTAAAGAGTATCTAAAATCCATTGTAACTAAGCTAATAGGATGGATTCAAAGTCTATGCTTTATTCCATATATATGATACTTCCTGGGTATCCCTCATCTTTGTTTTCCTTGGAGTTTTATAAGCTATGTAGCATTTCATTTATATATCAGTTAAACTTCTAATCTTAGTAAATAGACTAAAAGAAAGCTGAATAAGGAAAATGAAAAGCCTATAATCATTGAGAAAAATAGTATTTATAGCATCCATCTCTTCAGTCTCACTTTCAGCATTGACCCTGCAGACTTCATATTACGTGAAGAATAAGTAATTGGTTTGACTGTGCAACTAAAGGAGATAGCATATTAGAAACTATAGCAAAAAGTCATTACTCTCAATCAGAGGGGAAGCCAGAATTGTTTACCGAGGGAACTAAGAAATGAGAAGTATTTACTAAAAGTGAAAAACCATGCTATATCTCTTAATTGTTTATGCCATCCCTGTATGAAACTATATTACTGTAATTTGCCCCATCATGCAGTCTATCTGCTTTACCACCCGTTACATGAATCACTATGAATATGTGTCCTTAGTGAGAATTTCTTCCAACATATTTAGAGGTTTTAGCTGAAATTGATATTACATGTAGGATATATGTAATTCTATCTAGTAAACATTCATTACTTGATTCAAACTGGTTTCTTAAAATATCTTAAGCTCTTGGATTGTTGAACTCATCAGGGACATACTTTATTTGTGGCTATATTCCAATGCCTGTATTGAAATATTATGCAATAGTCACTTGTTAACTTCTATCAAACATGCAGAATGATTTTAATATCTACTTTTCTACATTCAGAAGCAATTTCTCCACATTTAATTTTTCCAAAACAGGCATGTACTTTATAAATCTCTACATTTTCTCTAAAGAGCTTTTCAAAATCAGTCATCTACCAGAAAAATATGAACATGAAAATATTCATATTAGTAGATTCACATTAAATGATTAGATAATTTATAGTGAAATTCTATCAGAAATTATACTGTTTATAAAGCTAGATTAAGTGTGATGAACACTAATGTTAAACATTCAGGGCAAGAAAATATCCACTATTTCCTTTAAAATACTTAGGCTACAATTCTTGTAGCTAGATGGCAGCACCCTCCCTTATGCAATTAAAAACTTCTTGCCATCCAAATTGGGAAGGATGTCAAATTATCATTCTTGGAAGATTATGTGATCTACTACATAGAGAATCCCAATGACTCAACCAAAAAAACCATTAAAACTAATAAATTAATTCAGCAAAGTTTCAGGATACAAATCAACATACAAAAATCAATAGATAGTATTGATATATGCCAATAGCAAATTATCTGAAAATAAATCAATCTCATTTACAATAGCTACCAAAAAGGTAAAATATCTAGGTAATAAGCTGAACCAAAGTGGTGAAAGATCTTTACAATAAAAATTATAAACCTTTGATGAAAGAAGCTGAAGAGGATGCACCAAAAAAAAAAAAAAAAGGAAAGACTCCCTCGTACATGGATTGTAAGAATCAATATTGCAAATATTTCATACTATTGAAAAGCAATGTACAAATTCAATGCAATCCCCATCAAAATACCAATGCCATTCTTCACAGAAACAGAAAAACATCTAAAATTTATACAGAACCCCCCCCCCCCACAAAAACACAGAGTCAAAGCCATCTTCAGCAAAAGGAATAATGTTATTGTACTACCTGACTTTAAAATACACTACAAAGTTGTTGTGATCCAAACAGCATAATACTTGCACAAAAACAGCCACATAGGAAAAGAATAGAAAGCCTAGAAATAAATCCATGCATCCACAGCCAGTCAATTTTCAACAAAGGTGCTAAGAACATGCATTGGAGTGGTTTTTAAAAATGGTGGTAGCTGGGCTTGGTGGTGCACGCTTGTAATCCCAGCATTCGGGAGGCTGAGACCAGAGGATCCGGGTTCCCGGCCAGCCTCAGCTACCTAGTGAGGCACTCTGCAACTTAGTGAGAGTTGGTTTCAAAATAAAGAATAAAAAATAGGGCTGGGGGTATAGCTTGAAGGTAGAATGCCCCTGAGTTCAACCCCCAGTATCGAAAAAAAAAAAAAAAAATGGTGGTGAGAAAATTGGATATCCACATTCAGAAGAATAAAATTAGACCATTATCTGTCTCTACTTACAAAATCAACTCAAAACTTAGTAAAGGCTTAAATACAAAATGTGGAACTACTAGAAGAAAACATAAAGAAAATGCTTAAGGACATTGGAATAGGGAATTTTGGAGCAAGACCATAAATGTACAGGAAACACAAGAAAAATATAGACAAAAGAAATTACATCAAACTAAACATCTGTACAACAAAGAAAACAATAACCAGAGTGCATAGACAGTGTGCATAAGAGGAGAATATAGTTGCAAATTATACATATGACAAGAGTTGGGTGTCCAGAATACATAAGGAACTTGGAAAAATTGATAAGAAGACAAAAAACAAAATAAATAATTTGATTAAAAATGGGAAAAGGACCTTTGGCCATTTTTAAAGTGGGTTATTTTTCTCTTTAAGTTGTAAAGATTCTTTTTTTTTTTTATCAAGTACCTTTTCTTAAGTATGATTTGCAAATATTTTCTCCCATTATGTGAGTTGTGTTTTCCCTTTCTTTTTTTGGTACTGGGGATTGAACTCAGGGGCATTCTACCTCTGAGCTATACCCCCAGGCCTAATTTTTTATTCTTTCTTTTTCTTTCTTTCTTTCTTTCTTTCTTTCTTTCTTTCTTTCTTTCTTTCTTTCTTTCTTTCTTTCTTTCTTTCTTTCTTTATTTTGCGGTACTAGGGATTGAACTCAGGGGCATTCTACCTCCGAGCTATACCCCCAGCCCTGTTTTTTATTCTTTATTTTGCAGAATGCCTCACTAGGTAGCTGAGGCTGGTCGCAAACCCGAATCCTTCGGTCTCAGCCTCCCGAATGCTGGGATTACAAGCGTGCGCCACCACGCCAGGCTTGTGTTTTCCCTTCCTTGATAGTGACTTTTGAAATGCAATTTTTAAAAATGTTTGATGAAATCAATCTTATAAATCTTCTTTTGCATTATGTTTGCTTTCTACTTCATGTATAAGAAACCATTGCCTAACCCAAGGCCATGGACATTTATTTATATGTTTTAAGAGATTTATAGTTCTAGCTTTTATATTGAGGTATGTGATTCACTTTGAGTTCATTTTTGCAAACGGTGTGAGGTAGCTGTCGAAATTAATTCTTTTGCATTTAGATATCTAGTTTCTTAGCACCATTGCTTGATAATTCTATACTTTTCCTACTGAAATATCTTGGTCCTTTGTTGAAAATTAGTCAATCATAAATATAAATAACTTTCTAAACTCTCAATTTTACTCCATTAATTTACATGTACATCCTTACATCAGCAACACACTATTTTATATAATATAGATTTGCAATAAGTTTTAAAATCAGAAGCCAGGTGTGGTGACACATACTTGTAATCTCAGTACTTAGGAGGCTAAGACAGGAGGATGACAGGCTTGTGGCCAGTCTCAGTTACTTAGTGAGGCATTTCGCAACTTAGTGAGACCCTATTTAAAAATAAAAAATAAGGCTGAGGGTGGAGCTCAGAGGTAGAATTCCCCTGAGTTCAACCCCAGTAACACAAAATAGTAGTAGTAGTAGTAGTAGTAGTAGTAGTAGTAGTAATAAAATCAGGAAGTGTGAAGACTACAACTTTTTTCTTTTTTTGCATCTTTTTTATTTAAAATTTTAAAAAATATATTGATTTTTATAGCTGCATTGTAATCAGACATCTTTTTAAGGAACAAGTGGTAGAGGCATACATGCAAACATTACTCCTTTAACCACTTCCCCAATTTCTACCCCATTCCCTCCCCCACCCTCCTTCTCATGTTTGGCTTAGTGATTGATTTTGATATGTCTGTGAATGTGCATCATGTGCATTAGTGTGTTTCCCTCTCCCCCCCAACCCCACCCCCTGTCACTTTCAGTTAGGTCATATTCTTTGCTCATCTAAGGTTTTCTTTCTTCATCTAGAGTCCCTCCTATGACTTCCTTTCTTCCTAGCTTCCACATATTCGGGAGAGCATATGATTTTTTACTTTTTGTGACTAATCTCACTTAACATAATGTTTTCCAGTTCCCTCCACTTTACTGCAAATGACAGGATTTTGTCCTTCTTTATGGCTGAATAAAAATTCATTGTGTACATGTCCCATAGGTTTGTAATCCATTCATCTGTTGATGGACATCTTGGCTGGTTCTAGTTTGGCAATTGAGAACTGTGCAGCTATAAACATAGATACACATGAATTAGTCTGGTAGTTTGGTTTCCATTCTTTTGGGTAGATACTCAGAAGTGGTATTGCTGGATCATATGGTAGGTTCATTCCCATTTGTCTGAGGATCCTCCATATTGTTTTCTAAAGTGGTTGCACACTAGTCTGCAATCCCACCAGCAATGTATTAGAGTTCCCACTTCTCCACACTCTCTCCAGCATTTGCTGTTGTTTGTATTTTTAATGATTGCCATTGTAATTTGGGTTAGGTGAAATCTCAGGGTAGTTTTGTTTGCATCTCTCTGATTGTTAATGATGTTGAACATTTCCTCATACATTTATTGGCCATTTCTATTTCTTCCTTTGTGAGGAAAAAGTGTCTATTTAGTTCATTTGCTTATTTTCTGACTGGATTATTTGTTTTCTTAGTGGTGAGTTTCTTGAGTTCTCTGTATATTCTAGATATTAGTCCTCTATTACAGTAGTTAGCAAAAATTTTCTCCCATTCTGTTGGCTCTCTGTTGGGATTCTTGATAGTTTTCTTTGCTGCACAGAAGCTCTTCCGTTTAATGCAATCCTACGTGTTGATCTTCCTTTGAATTTCTTGTGCCTTTGGGGTCTTGTTGAGAAAGCTTTTACCTGTGCCTATGTGTTGAAGTGTTGGACCTATGCCTTCTTCAAGTAGCTGCAAGGTCTCTGGCCTGACTTCCAGGTCTTTGATCCATCTTGAATTGACTCTGTGCAGGTTGAGAAAGTGAGGTTTATTTTCATTTTTCCACATATAGTTAGCCAGTTTTGCCCACACCATTTGTTAAAGAGGCTATCTTTTTTCTAGTGTATACTTTTGGCCCCTTTGTCAAAAATCAATTGACTGTAAGTGTGCAGATTTGTTTCTGAATCGTCCACTCTGCTTTGTAGTATAGTTTGAAGTGATGTCTCTTGCATGGTTCTTGTTGCTGAGAACTACTTTGGCTATTCTGGGCTTTTTGTTGACCCAAATAAATTTAATGACTGATTTTTCTATGTCTGTAAGGGATGACCTTGGTAATTTAATGGGTAGGTATCACATTGAATCTGTAGATCACTTTTAGAAGAATGTCTATTTTGATGATATTTATTCTGCCTATCCAAGAGCAACTTTTATTTATTTATTTTTTCAAGATTTTTGTGGGTATTCTGGTTCCCTTCATATTCTATATGAACTTTAGAATAGGATTTCCAATTCATACAAAAAAAAAAAAAAAAAAAAAAAAGCAGGTTAAGCCAGGCATGGTGGTGCATGCTTGTAATCCTAGCATTTGGGAGGCTGAGACTGGAGGATCCGGGTTCACGCCAGCCTCAGCTACCTAGTGAGGCACTCCGGAACTTAGTGAGACCCTGTTTCAAAATAAAGAATAAAAAAAATAGGGCTGGGGGTATAGCTCAGAGGTATAATGCCTCTGAGTTCAATCTCCAGCACCCCCCCCGCCCCAAAAAAAGGCAGGTGAGATTTCAATAGCTGTTACATTGGACCTATGGGTCAACTTGGGAGATATTTCCATTTAACAATATTGTCTTCCTATTATGACCATTGGGTATTTCTCCATTTATCTAGGTTTTCTTTATTTCAATGACACTTTAGTGTTTTCAGTGTTTAATCCTTGCATGTCTTTTGTTCAGTTTATTTTAAAATGTTTTATTCCTTTTGGTGTTTCTTTTGGATTATTTTCTTAGTTAATTTTCAGCATGTTTATTGTTAGCATACAGAAATAAACATGTATGTTAACTTTTTTATTTTTTAAATTTGATGAAATTATTTTTTTTTAATTTAAGCTTCCATTTTATTGATTTTAATAATTAAACTGCCACCTCATTAATCTTAAGAGCAATATAAGGAAACATACATACATTTAGACTTATGTCCATCATAGCTTCAAAGGCTTCCCTGAAATAAGCTTGGGATTCACATCATTTTCCTTAAGAAATGAAACACTAACAGTAATTTTGTTTTCTTTCTACCCACCCTCATTCAATTAACTGACAAATTCAAGTCTAACAACATTTAAAATTTTTGTCTGACACAAGAAATTCATCTGATCTGCCTCCTTGCATTTTTATTAAACCTAGCTGAAAATAAATCACTTTTTAAAAGCCTACATTAATTCTCTTAACATGTAAAATTTTATCATGATACTGATTTTTTTCTCTTTTGTTCAAAACATAAGCTAAGTGGTTTCTTACCACAGTCAAAGTTAGTGAATTTCAATAAGTACAGGAGAGATCTTCATAAATAGTTGAGAAACTCTACCGTGAATTTGGCTATTTTCTAATTACAAGAAACAGAAACAGAATTGTTTGAATTTTTAACAGTAACATTTTAATAGTTCCTTAGTAGGCATGAAAAGGAACCAAGTTTTCTCCAGTCCAAGCACCTACAGTAATATGATAGAAGCACTCACCACCACCATTTCCACTATTTCATTCCCATGCTTCAAATAACAAGAATTTCTCACTAGAAATTGTGCAAAACTGAAGTTGGCAAAAATTAGAAGTTGGCAAGACTGGCTAACTAGACTTTCAACCGCTAAGTGTAGAAAATCACTTGCTTAAGAAAAAAGTGAAGCCGGGCATGGTGGTGCACACTTGTAATCCCAGCATTTGGGTGACTGAGACCAGAGGATCCGGGTTCGAGGCCAGCCTCAGCAGCCTCTGCAACTTAGTGAGACCCTGTTTCAAAATAAAGAATAAAAAATCGGGCTGGGGGTATAGCTGGAGGTAGAATGCCCCTGAGTTCAATCCCCAGTACCCCCTACCCCCCACCCCCCCAAAAAAGAAAAGAAAAAAGTGTATTAGTTATTTCAGCTGGTCAAGGTTGAAATAAATGGCCTTTGTATTATTTTAAATTCTGCTCTAATTTCAGAAATGATTTTGCAGTGATCATCCAAAAAGGGAAATTGTCTTGCCTATTCCTGACAGAATAAAATGGTAAATTAGCAATCAGTTCACACTTTGTCAAAAAGAAATATGTCCTAAATTTATATGCTACAAACTATCTAATAAATGGTGTCTGTATACTACCCATTATGCTTATATTATACCATTTTAGGGAGAGAAAAACTTCACAGGGTTTATTTTAAGGGATATATAATAATATCTGCCAGGTGTGGTGGTGCACACTTGTAATCTCACTTGGGAGACTGAAACCTGAGGATCTGGGTTTGTGACCAGCCTCAGATACTTAGTGAGGCCCTCCGCAACATAGTGAGACACTATTTCAAAACAAAAAATAAAAAATAGTACTGAGGGTGTAGCTCAGAGGTAGAATGCCCCTGAGTTCAATCTCCAGTACCACATAAAATAATAATAATAATAATAATAATAATAATAATAATAATAATATCCTTAGAATAATATTACAAACATAGACATATCTTACATATATGTGAGATCTGTATAAATCATAAGTGGTCATCTTAGCTGGACTCTAACAAGTCCCTATAGTGCAAAAGTTGACTCTAAGGGAACCTTATAAAGTACTAAAATTCACAATTTAGTTATTACTTTTCTCTTCTCCAATACAGAATTATATGGTAGCCTTCATGGTTAACTCCATGTTAAACTGTTTCAATTTTAGACTGCTTTTCCAACAAAAGGTAGAGGAAATAGTTTTTAAATATCACATTAGAGGGAAAACACTTATCACATAGCAATGAGACCTGAACAAATGCTAGTGTGTGACTACTAGAAAACATCCTTCATTAATACATTATTCAAATTCCTCCACAGCAAACAGTAATTTAAAACCCAGTAAACAAGCACAGAATCAAACTGTCATGAATGAGCATTTATATAAAGCCTATTCAGCCCTAAATATTTAGCTGAAGACAATGAACAGAGTAGAACATACTTCATCTAAATAACATCATTTAAACAGTTGTGTAAAATAATAGTAATTAAGATTAGTAAGTGTGGTGCATCATGCGATTCTAACCATTCATTAAAAAAGCAATCATAAGTAACAGCATCCCCCACCAGCTCAGTCTGTAAGAGCTAATACTTTGGCCATATCTTTCCAAATAATTAGGAATGCCTTTTAGTATTACAAACATAGACATATCTTAGTATTGGGACTCCAATGTATTTTGATGCTCCTGAGGGTGCTGAAGTGTGAAAAGGCATCCAAATAAAGTGTATTATATACTTACCATACTTCAAGAATTCAATGCCTAAAATGTGAAATAGTTTTCTATCACTAAATAGTCTGCCTTATAGCAAATTCTTGTAGATTTTTACTTGGAGGATTTTATTATAACTTGCGGAAATTAGTGGTAAATTCACATAAAAATAGCATTTTTACAAAAATTCTATTTAATTATTTTACACAGGTTAACAAAGTGTGTCCCAAGAAAAATTAAACATTGAGTTTAGCAAAAGCAATACTTTTGAAAATGAAACAATAGAAATTTTTTTCAATTAAAAAAATTTTTTTTTAACAAATGGACACTTCTGGGTCAATTTCCACTTAGGAGAACACAAACTTGTTAAAATATAGCTATACTCAATGGAACCACTTATGTGCACTACAATATAGTACTTGAAATCAATCCTAAAATCAAGACTTAAAACCATTTAAGGAGCCGGGTGTGGTGGTGCATACTTGTAATCCCAGCATTTGGGAGGCTGAGACTGGAGGATCCAGGTTCGAGGCCAGCCTCAGCTACCTAGTGAGGCACTTGGAAACTTAGCGAGACCCGGTTTCAAAATAAAGAATACAAAATAGGGTTGGGGGTATAGCTTGGAGATAGAATGCCCCTGAGTTCAATCCCCAGTACCGAAAAAATAATAATAATAAATAAATAAATAAATAAAAAACATTTAAGGGAAAAGACCATGTGTGTTTTATAGCCGCCTCAGTAAGAGGTACTTTTTCATCCCCATACAGTCAAAGCTTAATTAAAGATTGATTATATGTAAGTTTTTTTCCTCAAACTACTACTCTCATTGGTAGTACCATCTATATCTTGTCTGATCTAGATGATGTGGTCCAGGAAGTGGGGTTTAAGAAGGTAGACCCTGCATTCGTGGGGGAGGAGGTGGCCCTCTCGGTGCAGGGCATATACCAGGAATCATTCCCCTTGGTTGTATAAATGGAGGAGTCAGAGTTCTTTGATCTTCAGTAAATTGGGGAACAGAATTAGGATGGTGAGGAGGGGTGCAGTTATAATGGTGAGATGAGGGAAGTCCTGGAGGAGGAGGATTCATATAAAGTGACATCTGAGCAATAGTATGTCCAGTGGGAGGGGTTACTGATGGTGGAGCAAGGTCCTTGGTGGAGGTGAAGGTTGGCTATATACCAAGTGAGGCATACCTGCATCCTGCAGAGGATGTGGCGTTGAATGGTTTATTGGTGGTGGAGGAGGTGGTATCAATGCATAATGTTGCTGTGGAGGCATATGGTAAGGGTGCCATACCACTGGTTGACCCTGATATTCAGGATGATGGTGAGCAGGTGCTGAGGCAGAAGGTGGTGGTTCACTAGCACCTGAATTTGAGTCATCCTAAATAGGGATGGTTATTAAATTGCTGTGCTTTCTTGTTGAAATATGAAAGGTTTCCTGACTGACTAAATGAGGTGGGGCCAGAACCAGGGCTGGAGCCATGGACAATTCTGCCAGAAGAGCACGGGCATCCTCATGTGGCTGATTATAGTGCTCATTCGACACATGCTGCAAAGGAGGTGGTGGCATCATGATGCCCTACTTTGGTGGATTATGACTCATATGATGCTTGTCTGGCAGCATCATGAAATGATGAGGAATGTTAGCTGGTGGGAGGGGGAAATTGGAGGAAGAACATTTTCAAATGAAGCATGCGTAACAGGTTTCTGGCTCTCATACGACAATGGTTGGTATGAGCCTGTAAGTCTCTCTGAGACAAATACATTCTCTTGCACCCTTGAACAATGCTACACGTGAAGAGAGAACCTTGTATATACCGTTCAATTCACTGCAGAGGATCACTACAGCCTGGACACATCCTATTTTCTTTTTTATATATATAAAAGATAGCACAGACATAGCAAAAAAATCTGGCATAGAATCATTCACTCATAGATTTTAATAGAAAATCCACACTTTTTACAGAAGTGTATTGGAATATCATCCTTTTCTGCAAAGATATTTATCTTAAAGTCCTCAAAAAGTTATCCAGGAAATCTTTGCTGATTTTCAAATAGTCATATCCTCTTCATTATAATTGAATCCTTCTTCATCACCAGAGGGAGCATTAGCAGGCATCCTGTTTACAGTCCTTTGAGTTTGAGGTGCAGGTTTGGCTTTATTTGTTTTTTTGGAGATGAGTTTTATAGGAATTCATCTTTGAACATCAAAACCTCTGTGGGATCCAGAACTTCTGATGTCTTGTAACTCATTATCAGTACGACCCATGATTCAGCTCAACTTTTATGAAATTCTTTCATAGTTCTATTAGGCTTTTAGTGGAGTCTTTGGATTTTCTAAAAAGAAGAGAACAATATCTCTGAATAGAGATAATTTTAGTTCTTCCAATATGAATCCTCCTTTCCTTTCTCCTTTCTTCCCTGTTTCCTGTCTTCCCTTCCTTTTTCTCTCTCCTTCCTTCCTTCCTTCCTTCCATTTTCCTGGTTAGAACTGTCAGTATAGAGTTGGTAGTATTGGATATCTTTTGTTTCTGATCTTAGGGTAAACCATTCAATCTTTCACAATTATAATTATGATATTATGGAAGATTTTAAAGATATAATTTAATTAGGTCCAAGAAGTTCCCTTCTATTCTTGATTTCTTGAGTGTTTTTATCATAAAAGGGTGATGGATATTTACAATTGCTTTTGCTGCATCTATTAAAATGATACATGGATTTTGTATCTTGTTAAATTTATATGATGTATTACATTATTGCTCTGCAGATATTTAACTAACCTTGCATTCCTGAGGTAAAATCCACCTACTCATGAAATATAATTATTTTTATTTGTGGTTGAATTTGATATACTAAGGATTTTTCACAGTTCTTGACACTTTTTAAAATATACTTCTTAGCCGGGTGTTGTGGCCCATGCTTGTAATCCCAGCATTTGGGAGGCTGAGACTGGAGGATTCAGGTTTGCGGTCACCCTCAGCTACCTAGTGAGGCATTCGCAAATTAGTGAGACCCTGTTTCAAAATAAAGAATAGAAAATAGGGCTGGGGATGTAGCTCAGAGGTAGAATGCCCCTGAGTTCAATCCCTAGTACCACACACTCACACACACACACACACACACACACACACACACAATATATATATATATATATATATATATATATATATATATATATATATATACACTTCTTAACATATTTTTTGCAAGATACATTGAACATACAATCCTTGGTTGGAATTTTCTATATACATTTTAAAGACAGTCAAATCACATTTTAATTTGTGTAGTTTCTTATGGTATCATTTTTTTGTGTGTGTGATGGAACCCAGGGGTATTCTACCTCTGAATTACACCCCTAGGCATGTTTTTATTTTATTTTGAAGCAGAGTATCAATAAGTTGCTGAAGGCTTCACTAAGTTGCTGAGGCAGGCTGAGTCTCCTGTATCAGTCTTCCAACTACTGTGACTATAGGTGTGTATCACCATGCCCGACTTATGGTATCACCTTTAAAAACAAGAGACAGGAGGATTGCAGGTTCACTGCCAGCCTCAGCTACTTCATGAGGCTCTATGCAACTCAGTGAGACAGCTTCAAAATAAAGAATAAAAATAGGGGGAGAGAGCCCAAGGTGGTGTCTGAGTGAAACACCTCTCCTCAGGAGCTGTGAGCTCGAACTAAATCTGCCATAAAAGCAGCTTCTTGAAGGAAGAAAAAAAGCGAACAGAGCAACAAAAATTGAACTACAGCTAAAGAGTCCCCAGAAAGCTGACCAGGGAGAGCAAAGGAGCCTGTCTACGTGGCAGTGGCGCCATGCACGGGGATCTATTAATACGGAAATATCTAGCGACCTCCTGCGCACCCAGCAATAGACGTGGAGTAAGCGACTCCAGAACTCCACATCCTAACCAGGCAGCGTATCTCCGCACCCTCCACAGTGACCGGAATGCATGGTAAAATCAACGTAGGACCCCGTGCAACCAACCCAGTTCACCTCTCCCTCCAGAGCTGGAACAGTGGTCAACTGCACTGCACAGCTTGAATCAAAACTGCCACAAAAGCAGCTTCTTGACAGAAGGAAAGAAAAGCAAAGCAGCAAAAAAAGTGAACAAAGGAACAAAAGCAGCTGAACAGAACCCTGGGAGAACAAAGGAGCCGGTGCTCGATCATGGCAGTGAAGTGCGCCTTGAACTGGCACTTGCCATCTTGACAGCCACTATTTTGCTAGGTTCCCAGTGCGGGGTCTATTAGCACCAAGACCTTCAACAACCTCCTGCCCCCCCCAGTGACCAGAGGTGCAGTAAGTGACGACGAAACTCCACACCTTAATCAGTTGGCATATCCCTGCAGGATCAACAGTGATCAAGAACACCTGGGACAGCTGGGCGTGGTGGCACAAGCTTGTAATCCCAGCATTTGGGAGGCTGAGACAGGAAGATCTGGGTTCACGGCCAGCCTCAGCTACCTAGTGAGGCCCATTGCAACTTAGTGAGACTCTGTTTCAAAATAAAGAATAAAAAATAGGACTGGGGTATAACTCAGAGGTAGAATGCCCCTGAGTTCAATCCCCAGTATGTCAAAAAAAGAAAAAAGAAAACCTGGGACAACCATCTTAAACCTGTGGCAAGGACACCCCACCTTACCCCTCCCACTGGAGCCAGAGCAGCAGGGATCTGTAAGTTAAATTGCCCCCCTGGGATATGGGGGCCACTATACAAAGGACAGACTCAGTCACCCGCCCTTCTAGTGATTGAATAGGAGCAGAAATGTGGGAGGGACCCAGTACACACAGGGCATAGAGACCTTCCAGGCACCCTGGAAAATGCCTGGCATATAGATTGCACTCCTGCAACCAGCAAAGGCTGAGAGAGAAAGAGACAAAGACAGGCCCTATGGAGAGTTCAGAGACAAAAGCTTGCAGCGGGAGAGGCATCAATGGAACTCCCTGCCTGCACTGACAAAGAGAGCAAATAAGAATGCCAGAGACATGCTCAAAAACTAATAGAGTGAGCAGATATTTAAATGCTGAAAATATCCCACATAGATCCAAAAAGGCTGCAGAAGCCAACTCAGCTCTGTACTTACAAACTAGCAGGGTTTTTGTTTCTTGTTGTTTTTTGGTTTTTGGTTTGTGTGTGTGTGTGTGTGTGTGTGTGTGTGTGTGTGTGTGTGTGTTCTGGGTTTTTTTTTTTGTCTTTATTTTTGTTTTGTATTGCCTAGATTTATTTTTTTGTTATTTTTTGCTCAGTTTGTTGACTCTCCTTATCCCTTTTACAAGCTTCCCTCGCTCTCTCCCATCTATATTCTTCTCCTCAACACTTTTTCTTTTCTCTTTTCTTTTCTCTTTTTTCCCTGTCCCATTTCAAGACCATCTCATACTACCACATCTAAAACTCTGCATTGACTACCAGAATCCCCCGACATATCCACTATCTCTAATCTTTACCATATATCACCTGAACACACTCAACCTCTTATTCCACTGGACCATACCCTCTACTTTACCCTATTCTTTCATTCATCACTGTGACTTCTCACCCAACTTTTACCACTGAAAACAACCTGCCCCTGTATATAGCAGCAGACACCTCTAAACCCCCACTGCAGAGATTGGATGAGAAAGCTTGCAAGAGCAGCAAAGATATAAATTTAAGAATAGGGAAAACATGGGAAGGGAAAATGGCAAAGAAACAATGAGCCACCACAACCCAACAATAACAGAACTCACCAACACTGAATGGCAGAGATTACCAGAAGAACGATTCAGATCTTTAATAGTAGAAATGATAGAAAACTTCCAAAAAGAATGCAGAGATGGCCGGAAAGAAATAAAGGAACAAATAAAGAATCTGACACCCTGAAAAAGAATCAAAGAGAAGCCTTGAAGAAAAGGAAGGATGTGAAGATGCAATAATTGAAGCGAAGGCATCAATACAAACTATAAACAGTAGATTAGACCACATGGAAAACAGAATATCACTCATAGAAGATGCTCATTCCAAAAATGAACCCATAGTACATAATTTAGAAGAAAAATTCAACAGTATGAATTGGACATCGATGAGATCTGGACAAATTTTAAAAGAGCTAACCTAAGAATAATAGGCGTAGAAGAGGTATTTGAAGTTGAAATTAATGGAATAAACCATCTTTTCAATGAAGTAATATCAGAGAATTTTCCAAACATAGAAAGAGAAGTTGACACACAGGTACAGGAAACAGACAGAATTCCCTCTAGACAAGACCAAAGAAGACGTTCACCACGCAGCATAATAATCAGATTGACTAATGTAGAGGTTAAGGAGAGAATTCTAAAGGCAACAAAAGTAAAAGTCCAAGTGACATTTAGATAGAAACCAATTAGAATCATGACAGACCTCCCAAATCAAGTCAAGAAAGCCAGGAGAGGCTGGAGTAACATATTCCAAACTCTGAAAGAAAATAACTTGCATCCAAGATTCCTCTACCCAGCAAAACTCTCTCTCAAAATTGATGGAGAAATAAACACCTTCCATGACAAACAGAAGCTGAAAGAATTTATGTCTTCCAAACCAGCACTTGAGAAAATACTCAAAGAGATTGACTACAAAGAAGAACTAACAAGTAAACGTCAGAACCAGAGAAACAATAATTTCCAGGAAGCAAACAACTAAGCAAAGAAGAAGAAACACCACCAAAAACAGAAGTCAAAACTCAAATTGTTAGGAATTAAACATCATCTCTCAATAATCACACTGAATATAAATGGTTTCAACTCCCCAATAAAAAGGTACAAGGTGGCAAAATGGATTAAAACACAGAATCCATCTATATGCTGACTGCAAGAAAGGTACGATACAAGCAAAGATTCCCACAAACTAAAGATGAAGGGCTACAGTAAGGTAATCCATGCCAATGGAAATCGAGGACAAGCAGGAGTAGCAACCATGATATCAGATAAATTAGACTTCAAGCCTAAGCTTATCAGAAGAGACAAAGCAGGTCATTTTTTACTAGTAAAAAGAACAATACAGTAAGAGGAAATAACAATTATCAATATCTATGTCCCAAACATAGGTGCAGTCACTTTCATAAAACAAACTCTGCATGAAATAAAGATATACACAGATCCCAATACACTAATATCGGAAGACTTCAGTACTCCTCTCACATCACTAGACTGATCTTCTAAACAAAAAGTCAGTAAAGAGACCTCAGACCTAAAGAATACATTAACCAAATGGACCTATTAGACACATATAGACTCTTTCACCCAACTGCAACTGAATTCACATTTTTCTCAGCTGCACATGGAACCTTCTCCAAAACAGACCACATTCTGGGCCACAAAGAGAGCACTGGAAAATTCAAAAAATGTAACATAATTCCCTGCATCTTTTCAAACCACAATGGAGTGAAACTAGAAATCAACTCTAAGAAGACCCAGAGTAACCATGTAAACACATGGAAACTGAACACCACACTGCTGAATGAGGATTGAGTGAGTCATAGAAAAGTAAGGGGGGAAATTAAAAAATTCCTAGAAACCAATGAAAACAGAGGCACAACATATCAAAATCTCTGGGACACTTTGAAGGCAGTAATAAGAGGAAAATTTATAGCACTGAATGCCCATATAAGAAGAACAGAAAATCACCTAATAAATAACCTAATGACACAGCTCAAAGCACTCAAAAAACAAGAACAGTCTAACCCCAAAGCTAGTAGAAGACAGTATATCATGAAAATCAGAGCATAAATTAATGAAGTAGGGAATAAAAAAAGTACAGAAAATCAACAAAACCAAAAGCTGGTTTCTTGAAAAAATAAATAAGATTGATAAATCACTGGCCAGACTAACCAAAAGAAGAGAGAATCAACCCAAAAAACCAAAAGAAGAGATGAAAAAGGTGATATTACAACCAACAGTGTGGAAATACAGAGGATAGTCAGAAGCTATTTTGAAAAACTGTACTCCAACAAAATGGAAAGTCTAGAAGAAATTAAGAAATTTCTAGACACATATAACCTTCCTAAATTGAGTCAAGAAGATATGGAAAACTATACTGACAACTAACAATCAAAGAGATAGAAACAGCAATAAAGAGTTTACCATCAAACAAAAGCCCAGGGCCAGATGGTTTTCCCAGTGAAATTTTTAAAACATTTATGGAAGAGCTAATTCCAATACTCCTCAAACTATTCTGTGAAATAGAAAGAAATGGGACCCTCTCAAACACATTCTGTGAAGCCAACATCACATTAATACAAAAGCCAAATAAAGACAGCTCAAGAAAAGAAAACTATAGGCCTATATCATCGATAAACTTAGATGCAAAACTGCTAAACAAAATACTAGCAATGCACATTCAAAACCACATCAAGAAAATTATACACCATGACCAAGTCGGGTTCATCCCAGGGATGCAAACCTGGTTCAACATACAAAAAACAATCCATGTAATTCACCACATAAACAGAATCAAAGACAAAAATCACATAATCATCTCAATTGATGCTGAAAAAGCATTTGAAAAGATCCAACACCCATTCCTGCTAAAAGCACTACAGAGAATTGGAATAGAAGGAACATACCTCAACATCATAGAGGCAATATACAATAGGCCCACAGCCAACATCATATTAAATGGAGAAAAACTGCAAGAGTTCCCACTAAAAACAGGAACAAGACAAACATGTCCATTGTCACATCTTCTGTTCAACATAGTACTTGAGACACTAGCCAGAACAATAAGGCAAGAGAAGGAAATCAAAAGGGTAAAAATAGGAAAAGAACTAAAACTATCCCTTTTTGCATGTGACATGATACTATACTTAGAAGACCCAACAAAGTCAACCAAAAAAACTTATAGAACTGATCAACAAATTTAGCAAAATCAATCTTTAAAAATCAGCTTTTCTGTATGCCAACGATAAATCCACTGAAAAAGAAATCCAGAAAACAATTCCACTTACAATAAAACACTTAGGGATAAACCTAACCAAAGAGGTAAAAGTCCTTGATAAGGAAACCTATAAAAAGTTGAAAAAAGAAATTGATAAAAACCTTAGAAGACGCAAAGATCTTCCATACTCTCGGATAGGCAGAATAAATATCATCAAAATGGCCATCCTCTCAAAACTGATCTACAGATTCAATGCAATACCCATGAAATTACCAAGGTCACTCCTTACAGACATAGAAAATCAGTCCTTAAATTCATTTGGAACAACAAAAAGCCCAGGTAGCCAAAGTAGTTCTTAGTAATAAGAACCATTCAGGAGGTATCACAATACCTGACTTCAAACTCTACTACAAAGCCACAGTAATAAAAACAGCATGGTATTGTCACAAAAAAGGACACATAGACCAAAGGAGCAGAATAGAAGACTCAGAAGCAGACCCATGTGCTTACAGTCAACTGATTTTTGACAAAGGAGCCAAAAACATACACTGGAAAAAAAGATAGCCTCTTTAACAAATGGTGTTGTCAAAACTGGTTAACCATATGCAGGAAAATGGAAAAAAAAAAACCCACTTTCTCACCCTACACAAGAATCAACTCAAGGTGAATCAAAGACTTGGAAGTCAGGCCAGAGACCTTACAGCTACTTGAAGTAGCCATAGGCCCAACACTTGAACACATAGGCACAGGTAAAAACTTTCTCAACAAGACCCCAAAAGCACAAGCAACTCAAAGGAAGATCAATACATGGAATTGCATTAAACTGAAGAGCTTCTGTGCAGCAAAGGAAACTATCAAGAACCTCAACAGAAAGCCCACAGAGTGGGAGAAAATTTTTGCCAGCTACTCTTCTGATAGAGGACTAATATCTAGGATATACAGAGAACTCAAGAAAATCACAGCTAAGAAAACAAATAACCCAATCAAAAAAATGGGAAAAGGATCTAAATAGACACTTCACAAAAGAAGAAATACAAATTGCCAATAAATATATGAGGAAATGTTCTACATCAATAGCAATCAGAAAGATGCAAATCAAAACTACCTTGAGATTTCACCTAACTCCAATCAGAATGGCAATCATAAAAATCACAAACAACAACAAATGCTGGCGAGGGTGTGGAGAAGTGGGAACCCTAATACATGGTTGGTGGGATTGCAAGTTAGTGCAACCACTTTGGAAAACAGTACGGAGAATCCTCAGACGAATGGGAATGAACCTACCATATGATCCAGCAATACCACTTTTGGGTATCTACTCAAAAGAATGGAAACCAAACTATCAGATGGACGAATGTGTATCTATGTTTATAGCTGCTCAATTCACAATAGCCAAACTATGGAAACAGCCAAGATGTCCATCAACAGATGAATGGATTACAATACTATGGATTATGTACACAATGGAATTTTACTCAGCCATAAAGAAGAACAAAATCATGTTATTTGCAGGGAAATGGATGCAACTGGAAAACATTATGTTAAGTGAGATTAGTTGGTCACAAAAAGTAAAAAAGCATATATTCTCCCTAATATGTGGATGCTAAGGAGAAGATGGGGCTTAAGAGGGATTCCAGATGAAAAAGGAGAAACCCTAGATAAGCAAAGAAGTTGACTTAACTGAAGGTGATGGATGGGAAGGGGGGAACTCCCTAATGCACATGATATACTTTCACAAATATACCAAAGTCAATCACTAAATTGAACTTTAGAAGGAGGGAGGGCAAAGGAGTGAGGTGGGAATTGGGGAAGGGGTTAAATGACAAATGTGTGCATATTTGCCTTTATCAGCTTGTAACTAACAAAGATGTATGATTATAATGCACCAATTAATAAAATAAAAAGAATAAAAATGGGGCTGTGGGTGTAGCTCAGAAGTATAGTGCCCCTGAATTCATCCCCAGTACCGCAAAACCAAAACAAAACAAAAAAACAACCAACAAACAAAAACAAAATAACAACAAAAAATTATTTATCAAGTTATATTTCTTTTTTTTCTTAAAACTTTATGGTTAGATTTGATTTTAGTATTTTGACTTTGATATAATTTGGTGTGTCTTTCTTTGTATTTATCTTGCTTGGCATTTTTAAAAATATATTTGTATTGGTGCATTATAGCCATACATCATATTGAGGATTAGTGTGATAAAAAATATACATGCACATAGCACCTGGTACATTTTTCTGACATTATTGCATATGTGGTTCTACATCTTTTAATAATCTTGTACAATTGTGGCTATGATATCTTCAAATAATTCTTCTACATTGTCATCTCACAGTGGTACCTAAATCATTCATATGTTAGGCCACTTAATATTAATTTCTAGATATTGTATATAAAAGAATGTTGGCGACTGATGCATTTATACCTGGAGGTTATTAGTGTAGGTTTATCAGTGTAGGCTGAAGTAGAGTTGATTTGGGTTTTGCTTTCACTGTATGTATCTTCAATGTACCATAGGTTTCAAATTCTTCTAGGAACTGCAGATTCCTTGTTCTTCATATAAAACCTGGAGCACTTAAGAATTTTTTTTGTCAATATTCAGCTCTATTCTTGGTTTTCAGCATGTCCTATACGCTTATACCACAGAGTCTCCTTCTGCTCTCTGAGGCCTTGTATATTAGTGGAGTGCTGTTGTTTTTCACTTATGCAAAGTTCATAATGAAGACAAGTCAAGGTTCTGCTGTTTCAATGTAAATTTCAGATACTCCCAGACTGCCTAAACCTAAAGGATTGGGTTTTGCCTAGATTTGATTGCATTCTTAGGAAATTCCTGCCTCTTTTCTTTTAGCAGATTATTTTTATTTTTATCCTTCTTTCTGGTGGGATTTTGATGGACCATAGGACAAGATGGTGTCCTGCTCCTCCCTCCATGGAAAATGACTTTTCTTTTGTTTTTCCTCCTATAACATTAAATTTTGCCAGGGATTAAAGGGCAGGAGAGTTTTCTGCCTCATTTTCAGAGGTTAATCAACTTTTGTTTTATATTCTAGGAAGTTCAGGGATAAAGTCCTGTGCAGGGGAGAAAGGCATTTCTGCTTCTTTTCTAGAGCCAATCTGTCACTACCAAATGCTTTCTTCTCTAAAGCAAAGATCTGATAAGTGGGTATAGAAGATCCCTGTTTCTGAGGCATTGAGGGTTTCTAAACTGTGTAACTGCCCTTTAAGAATTCATTAAAGTTTTGAATGTTCTATCTTCTTGTATGTTTTCTCTTTCCTCTTGTGTTCTTTTAAAAGATAGACAGTTTGTTTATCCCATACCTGATCCAACAGGCTTGTTAACCCCTGGAGTCAACTCACCTGGTTTCTTTGCAAATGCAACTCTCTGATGGGCCTCCAAAGTATAATTTTTAAAATCCAGTTTTTTTGTTGTTTGAATATGGACAACATTCTTTTTCGCCCTCTATCTTCTGAATAGAAGCAAAACTTCCAGTGTCATTTATTTATTATTATTATTATTATTATTATTAGTAGTAGTAGTAGTAGTACCAGTTCTAGTAGTAGTCATATTGGGAATTGAACCTTGAACCCAGGGACATTCTAATTCTGAGCTATACTCCCAGACTTTTAATTTTTTGTTGTTGTTATTGTTTTGAGACAGCATCTCACTAGGTTCCTGAGAGTCTTGCTAAGTTACTGAGGCTGTCCTAGAACCTGTAATCCTGTCTCTACCTGCAAAATATTAGCACTGCAGGTTGTTTCACCACACCCAGCTCAGTATCATTTATTTTTATTTATTTTATTTATTTTTTTTTTATTTTTAATTTTTTTTTTTTTTTTGCTGTACTGGGGATTGAACTCAGGGGCATTCTACCTCCGAGCTACACCCCCAGCCCTACTTTTTATTCTTTATTTTGAAACCGAGTCTCACTAAGTGCCTCACTAGGTAGCTGAGGCTGGCCGCAAACCCGGATCCTCCGGTCTCAGCCTCCCGAATGCTGGGATTACAAGCGTGCGCCACCATGCCCAGCGTAGTATCATTTATTTTTAACAGCGCTACCTTTTCCTCTTTGGTCCCAGGCAGTGCCCAGTTTGGTACCAAAGGACAAGAATAAAAGATCTCACTCCTCTCCCTCTCCAACTTCCTAGGAGTCCTGTTTCTTTTGTGCTTATTAATGTCATGAAGTAATGTGAGCAACCATCTAAGATGAGAAAGATGAATATGGAAAATTAGTGTTGCTCTTACTTAGATAGTTACTATACATTTCACAAATTGAGTCTCTTAATACAGAAATACAAACAAAATATTCCAAAAATAGTAATCCAATCATCAGGTGAGTGTTATTACTGGATTTTCTCTGGTCTACCAGCTAACTTTCTGAGTGGCACAAAAACTTTTCAAAAAATTGGGTTGTTTCTGGCAACATGTCTAATCCAAATGAGAGAAAATAATTTCACATATCCTGGAAAGTCATCCTCTTCATATATATGGCTTAAATAGCTTATATTTCAGCCTAAGACAAGGAAACCAATAAGAAGTTGTGTTTTCATATGAAGAATAGAAAGCCAGTTTTATATACTGCACCTTTGCTCTTCCTGTCGGTCCAGTAAGAATTTTTACATCTGGAAGGTGATCCTCTAACTCCCGTGCCTTAATTTAGGGAAGAAAATAATAATCCTTTGTGTTATTGGATAGGGATAGTTATAGGATAATAATTCCTATGTGTAAATCATTTAAGGTCATTCATTGGTACATTGTTTTCTGATCTCTGTTTTTCCAGAACTCTCAGTGTGGTGGTAGGGCCTTTCCACGTCTTCGGATTTTCTTCTTTCCCCTCAACACATTTTAGTTTGTTGAAAGTGAGATCTTTCAGTTGGAAAGACCCTACAATGAGGTAAATCTGGAGACATCAGGGGACAGTTCCACTGTCCCATCTTTACACCATTTTTCCTTCCTTCTTTCTTTCACTTCCCTTCCTTTCCTCCTTCCTGTACTAGAATCCTTCGACTTCATTAGCATTACTGGAGTACTTCCTGGCTGTGATAGGTGTTATCAGAACCCAGTTCTGGCTTTATGTTTCCCTTTCCCATGTGGGAGCAAAGAAGGAAAACAGCCAAGGAAGTCTTCCAGGGAAACCGTTACCCCTTGGACCCCTAGTTGAACGTTGCCTCCAGCGCTCAGAGAAACGTCCCCAGGGTGGCTCACGCTGCAGGTGCGGGGACCCCGGGGTTCGGAACCCGCGTCCAGCGGGCTTTGGGGCGACACCGGCAGGGCAGATGCCTGGACACACACTGGCCACACCTTAGCAGTCACCCCTGGTAAACCAGGCCCATAGCCCGGCGGGGCGCCCGACGCCATGAAGGAATCTCTGATGGAGTCCGAGATCATGAAGGCTAATATCGGGAAGGGGTCGGAGACCGGGGAATTGGAGAAGGGCAAGAAAAAACCCCCATATCTGGCGGTGGTCCCAGCAGCCCTGATAAAGTTCGGTAGTACCCCCAAAAAGAAAAAAAAGCCTCTCAATACCAAGAAGCTGCAACGCCCAGCACCCAGGGAGGATGCAGAGCAGCGCTTCGGCTTTGCCTGCTGTGTCTTCCACTGCTGCCAGCGTTTCAACAACATTCGCTGCTTCCTGATTGTCTACTGCCTGCTGGTCTTGGCGCAAGGTAAGCCCGAGGGGTGGACAGGCACAGCCCGGGCTGAGTATCTGGAGGGGCCCAAACGGAGGGTGGGCAGGAGACTTCCTGTGGTGGCCCCGATGAAGCAGCATTCTCTGGTTCAGCCTCAAAGTGTGATGGAATAAAGCTGCTGGGTCCTACCTTTACTTCCTCAGGTACCTGACTGACACAGTCCACCCTATCCATCATAGGTGTTAGGACTCAGACTGTGGAAGTTTTCTAGTGAATTATTAAACCTAGAGATGATCTCCTGGACCCCCTACTTAACCAGCTTTTTTTGGGGGGGGGGGGGTTAAAAAGTGTCTGTTTAAGGCAGCTTTTCTTTTTAAAATATTGGAATATAATATCTTATAATATTTCTCCCTTTAAAATGTACAATTCAGTGTTTTTTTAAGCATAGTTACAGTTATACAACTATTGTCAGTTACTCCAAAATATTTTCATGTTCCAAAACAGAAACTTTACTCCTCTTGACTCTATATGTATAAATTGAGTGATAAAGCTGGGCATAGTGACTCATGCCTGTAATCCCAGTACTTGGGAGACTGAGATAGGAGGATTGCGTGTTCAGCAAGTAGTGAGACTTTCATCAACCTAGCAAGACAAAACAAAACAAAAACAAAAACAAAAACAACAAAAACACCTAGCAAGACCCTGTTTCAAAATAAGAAATAAAATTTGGCTGTGGGTTGCATCACAGGGGTAGAATGCCTCTGGGTTCAATCTCCAGTACTGCAAAATAATTTTAGAAAAATAAAAATAAATAGTATTAAAAAATAAAAGATAAGTAAATAAATTGAGGTATAGATTCTCAATTATACTCCAGTGGTTTATATATCTACCCTATTCCAGAACTCAGTTTTCCCAGCACCTTTTGTTGAAGAGGCTATCTGTTCTCCAATATGTTTTTATTTTGGCACCTTTGCTGAGAACCATGTAAGAAAGGAAAGCAATCTTTTCTATCGACGTTACAAGGTCACATAGAAACTGGCAGACTCCCATTTTGTAACTTCTGTACATGTATCTGTATGTTCCACTCCTTGATGTACTGGTTTCCTGTTTCTCCTTATGTAAAATCTGCCCAGTGAAAACGAGCCAACCAGATGAGATTGTAAAAGTCATATTCTAACCAATGGGGAACTGTACAGTGGCCTTCGGTTAGGAGATAAAAGGCTGAGTGGACTATCTGCCCAGTGTGCTTGCAGCCTTCTATTCAGAAGTAAATTGCCTTGGCGAGTTCCTTTTGATTTCATGGGTTTTTATTTCTGGCTTCCCTAAAATCTGTTTCTAATATTCAGATGCTGTCCATGCAAGTTTACTCTTGGGTCCTCTGTTCTATTTCATTGTTCTAAATGCCAGGTTTTATGGCAATATCATGTAATTTTTGTTGCAAGAGCTCTATATTTTGAAATCAGGTATTATGATTCCTCTAGCATTATTCTTTTTGCTCAGGTTTGCTTTGACTATTCAGGGTCTTTTGTGTTTCCATGTGAATTTTAGCATTTGTTTTCTAGTTCTGTGATGAATGTCATTGACATTTAATGAGAATTGCATTGAATCTGTAGGTTGCTTTTAGTAGTATGGCCATTTTAGCAATATTGATTCTGCCAATCTGTGAACATCTACTTTCCATTTTCTACTATCTTTTTTGTTGTTGTTGATGTTCTTGGGATTGAATGTGGGGCCACTCTTACATTCTTAACTCGGATCTATAACCTCAGATCTTTTTATTTTTATTTTGGAACAGGGTCTTACTAAGTTGCTGAGGGTCACACTAAGTTACTGAAGATGGGCTCAAGCCTGTGATCCTCCCATCTCAGTCTCCCAAGTACTTGAATTACAAGAGTGAACCACTGCATCTGACTTCTACTATCTTTTTTTTTTTTTTTTTTTTTTTTGCCGTACTGGGAATTGAACTCAGGGGCATTCTACCTCTTGAGCTACACCCCCAGCCCTATTTTTTATTCTTTATTTTGAAACCGGGTCTCACTAAGTTGCGGAGTGCCTCACTAGGTAGCTGAGGCTGGCCTCAAACCCGGATCCTCCGGTGTCAGCCTCCTGAATGATGGGATTACAAGCGTGCGCCACAACGCCTGGCTTCTACTATCTTTTTCAATATCTTTATTGAGTGTTTTATAATTTTATTGTAGAGGTCTTTAATTGGAGAATTCAGACCATTTATATTCAGGGTTATTGTTGAAAGATATGTACTACTCCATATCATTTTTGTTATTTTCGAGTAATCTATATTCCATTGTCTCCCTTATTCATCTTAGAGGTTTGATAGTTTACTGAAATAATTATTTGCTTCTTTCCTAATTTTCATTGGGTTATTTATTCTTCTTGTAAGATTTATTCTTTTCCATGTTCTTGTGGTCATATTGATATTGCTTCCTAATTGGAGCATAGGATTTCTCTGAGGATCTTGTACAAACCCGATTTAGTGGTCGTGAATTAGTTATACTCATCTTGAGAAGTCTTTATTTCTCCTTAAGTTTTGAAGGATAATTTTGATAGATATAATTGTCTCAGGTAGTTATTTCCTTTCAGGATTAGAAATATTTCATTCCATGCCCTCCTGGCCTTCAGAGTTTCTGCTGAGAAATGTGCTATTATGCTGATGAGTTTGCCTTTGTAAGTGACTGGGCACTGTTCTCTTGCAACTTTTAATATTCTTTTGTTGTTGTTCTGTACTTTTAGCAGCTTAATGGGAATATGTCATGGAAAAATCCTTTTCAGGTCATGTCTATTTGGGATGTTCATATCTTTTCTAAGATTTGGGAAATTTTCTTGTATTATTTCACCAAATAAGTATTCTATGCCATTAGCCTGTATCTCTGCTCCCTCCTCCAAACTTATGAGTCTTAAGTTTGGTGTTTAAATTTGTCCCAGGGATATTACATGTTCTTCTCATAGTTTAAAATTTTTTTTCCTAAAAGTCTGAATGTGATAATTCATTCCATTTGACTTCAATCCCAATAGTTTTTCTTCTGCTTGTTCTAGTCTATTGCAAGACATTCTAGAGTTTGTTATTTGGCTTATTGAGTTTTTCATTTTCGTGATTTCTTTTTGGTTCTTTTTCAGAAGTTCTATCTCTTTATCTAATTGTTCTTTCATATCCTACATTAGCTTCCTTAATTTATCCAGCTATTTATTTGTATTCTCTTTGAACACATCAACCATTTTAATAATTGATTTTTGAATTTTTGTGTTTCATCCACTTCACAATCTTTGGATTCAGTCAATAGGGAATTATGAACTTATGGAGGTTTCACATTTCTTTGTTTTTTTCATATTTCTCATGTTTCTATGTGGAGATTTGAATATTTGTTGGCATGAATATACTCTTACATGAAGGTGTTCTTAGTTCTCAGACTTCTTTTGTTCATCTGCCCTATGATGCTGGTTTATTGTGTAGTGTTGAGTTTACTTCCATATGGACCCCATATTACAGCTTTCCTGTGGCTTTATTTTTTTTTTCTTTGTGATTAGAGTGTGCTTTTCTACTATGTGTATTAGAATCTGAGTGACCTGCTTTCTCTGTAGGACTCACAAGAGTCTTAACCCTCTGCACACAGGCATGTTGTAAACAACAGGACCTCTAATTTGAAATCAGCCAGGCTTGGGAGAGGTGAGAAGCGTGTCTCAACTGCCCTTCCACTCTCCACAAT
>PVLC010019695.1:0-13612 GCA_004027655.1 Graphiurus murinus
TGAGAACCTTGCTAAGTTGCTGAGGTTGGCCTCAAACCTGTGACCTATGATCCTCCTGCCTCAGCTTCTCATAAGCTGGGATTTCAGGCATGCACTACCATGCCCTGCTAAGGAAACAATTTTTATATTTCGCCTTTGCTCAAGCCATTGTTACCTATCGGGAATGTTATCTCCCTATATTCTGAGCCCTATTCCAGCACTACTCCCTTCCTATGGTCCTCCTTGATTCTCTGGGCCAAAAGAAATTTCCATTATGCACGTCATTGTCACCTCACAATCCTATTAAAAATGCAGTGTGAACTCCCAGGCCTTGTAGAAGGTCTGGAGTAGTCTTGGAGCCTTATGTTGACTTGCATTCTAGGAAATAATGGTACAGTAGTCAGAGACCACGCCGAGAAACACTTCTGTATGAGTTATTTCTACTTTGTATTACACACTCTATGGGTGGCAGAATGAAAACCAGAACAATTTGTATATATCTGATTATTTACACATGTTTCAAAGAAATTGACATTTTTTTTTCTGATGCCTGCTTACTACATTTTAAAAAATTATTTGGTTCATTGCAATTTTACATCACTGGGGTATAGAGTGACAGAAAAATACGTGCACACGACTCTTGGTAGAAATTGACATTTCAGTTCTCCACAATTTTTAAAATTAGAAAGGTGGCCCATGTTTGTAAGTAAGCCATGCTCCATCATGGCTCCAGTGCAGGACTTTAACAAGGTTTAAAATGTTTCTTCCTTAGGATGAGAGGCTACTCTGGAGCCACACAGAAGGCCATGGCATTATTTGAACTGGAAGAAGAACCAGCCACAGTGCCAAGGGAATGACCGAAGGTCTTGAGGTTGGATATGTGCTCCAAAAACTCTTCTGCAACATGATTTTTTCACCTTCAGGATTAAAACTCTTACGGCAACAGGGCGTGGTGGCATACTCCTGTAATCTCAGTACTTGGGAGGCTGAGACAGGAGACTTTCAGGTTAGAGGACGGCTTCAGCAAGTAGTGAGACTCTTATCCTCTTACCAACCTAGTGAGACCCTATTTTTTGTAAAAAAAAATAATAATAATAAATAAAATAAAGAAATAGGTCTGGTAGTGTAGCTCAGAGGGAGAATGCCTCTGAGTTCAACTCCCAGTACTACCACCACCACCACCCCAAAAAATGTATGTATAATTTCTATCTTGCTTAGATTTGTCTTCACATAGCATTCAGTAGTTTTTTTTATTGAAAGAAAAAGACATTAATGAATGCTACATTTATTGGTCTGAGGAAACAAGCTCGTACATATTTCTGAAACCAAGTCCAAGATGGGTTGAAAAGGAATGATCGTAGTTAATGGACTTATCCCCACATGCCCTGTTTTTTCTTTTGTAAATGGAAAATTTTGATGCCCCTCTCTTATACACTTTAATTTCCTAAACCACAATGTATTTTAAGTTTCTTGGCTATAGATATTATGTAGACATTTTGCATTATTAACAAGCTTTCACTTACATTTTTTTTACAGTTATATCCGCTAAATTCAATTCTGTATCCAAGCTTATAAGCATAATAAACTCGAAGGTAGCTTCTTATATTTTGCTTGAAAAGGAGTTACTTTGTTTCCTTTTCATACTTCTTTAGAGGAGTCAGGACCATGGAAGACCATGGAACCTGATAATTTAAGAAAACATTTCTCTCAAGTCTTGGTTGGATCCCATTCTTTTGCCTTCAGCTTCAGTTTTCTCATCTACATACAGGAGTAAATATATTCTTCCTAGGAGAATTTAAAACAAAAGAAAGTCACATATAATGAATGTATGAGCTTTGGTCTGCTTTTATTTGGCAGAAGCAAAGGCATCAGATACACTGAAATACTGAGGTGGAATTCAGAAGCAAAGGCATCAGATACACTGAAATACTGAGATGGAATTCAGAAGCAAAGGCATCAGATACACTGAAATACTGAGATGGAATTCAGAAGCAAAGGCATCAGATACACTGAAATACTGAGATGGAATTGCTGCCTGAAGGTGAATTAATGAAAAGGCATTTTGAAATCTGTACACTGACTCAGGAAATTTAAATGTCAACCTTTTATGGATATATGTAGTATACAAATTATTGTACAACTGTATTCTGAAGAGCACTATAAAGTGGTAATAATTTTTATTATCTTATGCCACCTGGTGTCCTTTCCAAGTTACTACATCCCATAATTGTCAGGGTTTTTTGTTTTTGTTTTTGTTTTTTGGTACTGGGATTGAACCTTGGGACCTTCTACTTCCAAGCTATACCCCACACCTATTTTTATTCTTTGTTTTGAAACTGGTCTCACTAAGTTGTGGAGAGTCTTACTAAGTAGCTGAGGCCATGAACTTGCAATCCTCCTGTTTCAGCCTCTTAAGTACTGGGATTACAAGTGGGTGTCACACCACGCCTGGCTTAATTGTCAGGATTTTTTTGTTGTTGTTTTTGGTTTTGTTGTTGTTTTTTTTTTTTTTTTTCAATACTCAGGATTGAACCCAGGGGCATTCTACCTCCAAGCTACACCCCCAATTCTATTTTTTATTCTTTATTTTGAAACAGGGTCTCACTAAGTTGTGGAGTGCCTCACTAAGTAGCTGAGGCTGGTGGCAAACCTGCATCCTCTGGTCTCAGCCTCCCAAGTACTGGGATTACAAGGATGTGCCACCATGTCCAGCTAATTGTCAATTTTTAATAAAAATAATTATAGACTTTTTTTCTGGGCCAGACATATGTAAACTGTTTACATATATTTACATGTTGGTTAACTAATAAATTAACTCCACAAATACTTATTGATCAATTGCTATTACTGGTAATTTTTTTTTTTCAGTACTCGGATTGAACCCCGGGGCATTCTATCTCAGGGCTATACCCCTCTGCCCTTTAATTTTTTTTTTTTTTAATTTTGAAACAGGGTGCCACTAAATTGCTGACGCTGGCCTCAAACTTGCAATCCTTCTGTCTCACCATCCCAAGTACTGGGATTTCAGGCATAGGCCATCATGCTTGCTAATTTTTATGTAGTATGTGATGTTATCATCCATGATATCTCTGTGTGTGTTACTGGGGAATGAACCCAGAAGCATTCTACCTCTGAGCTACATCCAGCCCTTTTGGATTTTTGTTTGGAAACAGGTTCTCCTTAGGCTGCCTTGAGTCTTGCTAAGTTGCTGATGCTGGTCTGGAACCATTTGACCCTCTTATCTCAGCTTCTCAAGTACTAGGATTACAGATGTGTGCTACCACATCTAGTTTCTACATAAGATAAGTTTTCTTTTTTGTGTATTCTGGAGACTGAACCCAGGGGCATTCTACTTCTGAGCTATACTACAAGCCCTATTTTATTTATTATTTGGAAACAGGGTCTTGCTAGGTTGCTGAGATCCTCACTAAGTTGCTGATTCTCCTGTCTCAGCCTAAGTACTAGGATTACAGTCATGTGCTACCACACGGAGCTCTATATAAGTTTTAGTATTCTTCCCACAAGTCTCAGAGAGGGTAAGTAACATATGTGAGGTCACACAGCCAGAGATGGAAGGACTGACCAATTAACTCTCTCATTATTTCTATTAGTATATAATACTTAATATAATCTAATTGATTTATATAGCAATTTTTCTTTTGTAGGATCATCCTTCCAATGTAACAATATTATAAGTAATATTTGTGTGTGTGTGTGTGTGTGTGTGTGTGTGTGTGTGTGTGTGTGTGTGATACTGGGGATTGAACTCAGGGGCATTCTACCTCTCAGCTATATCCGCAGTCCTATTTTTTTTATTTTTTATTTTGAAATAGGGTCTCATAAAGTTGTGGAGGCCCTCACTAAGTTGCTAAAGCTGGGCATGAATCTGCAATCCTCCTGTCGCAGCCTTCCAAGTATTGAGATTACAAGTACGTGTAATCAATAATCTTTTAATACAGTTTATTTCCTCACAACACAATATTATAATTTTTACTTTTAAATAATCATCTGTTTTTTAGCATTAGGAAGTGTGTGTGTGTGTGTGTGTGTATGTGTGTGTGTGTGTGTGTTACTGGGGATTGAATGCAGGGGCATTCTATCTCCAAGTTACATCCTCAGCCCTTTTTATTTTTGTGTTTGGAAATAGGGTCTTGTTAGGTTGCTGAGAGTCTCACCAGCTGAGGCTGTCCTTGAACCTGTTATTTTCCTGTCTCATCCTCCCAAGTATTGGGATTACAGGCATGCACCACCATGCCTTACAAATGTCTAAATTAATTTCTAATACTAGCCAGGTGTGATGGTGCATGTCTGTAATGTCAGTACTTGAGAAGCAGAGACAGGAGGAACACAAGTTTGAAACCAATATCAGCAAGTAGTAAGACTCATCAACCTAGTGAGACTTTGCTTCAAAATAAAAATAAAATCGGTCTGGAGAGTGTCCCTCGGAGGTAGAATGCCTCTAGGTTCAATCCCCAGTACCACAAAAGTAAATAAATAAATAATTCCTATTACTTGGATCCCTGGTTTCTGTTCTTCTTGAAGATGTTTTTTTAAAAATTTTTGTGGATCACACTGTATTTTCAAAGGTAATTTTATCATTCTAATTAAATCGATTTAATCATATCTGATTTCACCAGTTGTGCTCAAATAATCCTAATTGATAAATGAATGAGTAGGGAAAGGTGGTGGCTGTTCTGTGTAGGTAGAAAAAATAGTGTGTATAAAGGCTTATGGTATTTATAGATTTTGTATGACATATTATCTATCTATCTGTCTGTCTGTCTGTCTGTCTGTCTGTCTATCTATCTATCTATCTAATCATTTTTGGTACCAGGGGCAATCTATCTTTGAGCTACACCCCTAGCCATATTTTATTTTTTTGTTTTGAAGCAGGTTCTCATTAAGTTATTGAGGTTCTTGCTAAGTTGCTGAGGCTTCAAATCTCCAATCCTCTTGTTTCAGCCTCCCAAATACTGGTATTACAGACACCTACCACCAAACCCTGGCTATTAATATAAAAGACATTGGTAGAGAAAGCTGTTTTTCATTGTTGTTGTTGTTTGTGGTACTAGAGATTGAACCTAGGGGCATTTTACCTCTGAGCTATACCCCCAACTCTATTGTCTCACTAAGTTATAGAGGGCCTCACTATGTGGCTGAATTTAAGATCCTCCTGACTTAGCCTCCCAACTTCTGGGATTACAAACAAGTGCCACCACATATTGCTTGGGAATCTTGTCCTCCTTTCTCAGCCTCCCAAGTACTGGGATTACAAGTGTGTGCCACCACATCTGGCGAAAAGTGCACTTTCAATGAGTATATTGTTGAGAGCTTTCCTTGAATAATTAGAATATGTTAGAGTAGCTAAACATGACATAATGCAGTTTGGTTTGTACTTAGAAGCCATGTTCTATGTAAAGCAAAAGTAAAAACAAAACAATATAACACAACTTTACATTGTGTGTGTGTGTGTGTGTGTGTGTGTGTGTGTGTGTGTGTGATACTGGGGATGGAACCCAGGGGCACTTGACCTCTTAGTTACACCTCCAGTTCTATTTTATTTTTAAAAAGGATCTCACTAAATTTCTGAGACTGGCTATGAACCTGCCGTCCTTCTGTCTCAGTCTCCCAAAGACTAGGATTACAAGCATACACCACCATGCCTGGCTACAACTTTATATTCTAAGGTTGTTTTTGAGAAAGAGGATCATGGTGTGAGGCTAGCCTCAGCAACTAAAGTTGTTTTTCACCCATGCTCCATGTCAAACAAGGGTGATGAGGGACAGGTGATTCTCAATGGACAGGCTGACAGGTGCTCTAGTCTCTGGAATGTTACTACTTGATGAGGCTGATTGAGAGGATACAGAGCACTGGCCGCCAGCTCTTAAGTTCTTCCATTCAGGAGTGGCTGTATTTCCTGGTTTCAATTGTTTGGGGAAGTGCAATTTGCCTGAGTTCTTAAAATTAGAAGAAATAAGCTAAATGAGGTGGTGCACGTCTATAATCTCTGTACTTAGGAGGCTGAGACAGGAGGATCACAGGTTCCAGGACAGTCTCTGAAACTTAGTGAGGCCCTCAGAAACTTAGCAAGACTGTTTCAAAATGAAAATAAAAAAGGGATTGGGTTTGTAGCTTGGAGGTAGACTACTCTTGGGTTCAATCTCCAGTACCCAAAAGAAAAAAGATGGAGGGAATATAAATATTTACCTCACTAATATTTACCACCAGCAGCCTGGATATTAGCATAATATTCTGATATGAGGTAAAGGTTGAGTATCACTGATATAGGGCTTATTGTCTTTGAAAGTGTTATGGTTTGGGGCTTACTGTGGGTTCTTTACTTAGCCTAGTATAAAAATAAAGAGCAGGAAACCTAGTTGCAATGATAGAAGGTTTACTGCAAAGCAAAAGTAAAGTGCCACAAAGGAGAGGGGTGAGGTGGAGTGCTCAGGCCAGAAACTCCCATTCTCTGGACCTCAACCCTTATATGTAAGTCCGACTTCCTTATCTTGTGAGAGCCAGCAGCTAGAACTGGCAGGGTTCGTCATAACAGGTTATGTTTTCATCAGCAACCCTGGATGAGTAGTCAGGGGTCCTTTTTAGCCCTGGTCACAAATATCCCCCCTCTCTTATTAATTTGCATACATCTGTAGGCAAGGGATAGGGTGTTAAGATCAATCCAACCACTTCTTGCTGGATGAGGATGGGGCCCCAGCCTTCGGGCAAGATGTCACACGAAGGAATGTCCCAGTTCTGGCAACTATCTGAAGACTCTGGTAGATGTTTATTTGTGGTTCTATCTGGAGCATCATCTGGAGTTTGATGGTTTTAATCCTGTTGGAGACAAACTTGGCCATATGATTTAGTAAACATGGGCCAAATATGAGTATGAGTAGAATGGCAACTAGAGGTCCCAAAGAAGTAGGAGCCAAGTCATAGAGGATAAAACAGATTCAACAGCTTCCCATACTGAATAAATGTCAACTTTATTGGAAGTTGTGTAGCCATAATGCTTGCTCATATAGTTTGTTAATGTTGGTCTCGACTGCCCCTGATGGGCAAGGGTTCTGCCGCTGGCATAGCCGGTGTATAAGAAGACAGGTGCCTTCCCGAAGCTTAGATTCCCACAGGTCTTTTAAAAGTGTCCCATCATAGACAAGGGCAAAACCAACAGGCACTCATTGGGCATCTACAAGATCAGGATGGGTTTCCCCAGAACCTCAGAATAAGCCATGGCACCAGCTTCATTCTGCTTGCATAGCAATAAGCAGTGAGGACCATTACCCAGTAGGGCATGAGACTCTGGGTTGCTTACCAGCTACCACTGAGCCTATGCAAGATTGGGAGAGGACCAGAGTCCCACCGGTCTGCCCTACACTAGGTATAGAGACCATTCTCCTCTCTTGGAGGTTCGGCTGTAGCTAAGCCATGGCCGGGAGTCCTTCACAGTCATGAAGAGTCTCACGATGACAGATCTCCAGTCATCCATGAGGTTTTGATTCTGCTCAGGGAGGGTTACTGACCTTGCAAGATGCAATGGTGTCCCGCATCAGACCACCACTGAGAAGCCCCTGTTGGGCCCCACATTGGGCACCAATGGTTGGGGGGGTTCACTGTGGGTCCTTTTCTCAGCCCAGTATAGAAATAAAGAGCCAGATAACTTAGTTGCAATGCTAGAAGGTTTATTGAAAAGCAAAAGTAAAACACCACACTGGAGAAGGGTGAGACAGAGAGCTTGAGTTAGACACTCCCGTTCTCTGGACCTCAAACCTTATATCTAAGTCCTACTTCCTTATCTCATGAGAGCTGGTAGCTAGAGCTGGCTAGGTCCATCACAACAGGGTATGTCTTCATCAACAACCCCAAATGAGTAACCATAGAGTCCTTTTTTTTTTAGTCCTGGCTACTGTGACCTGAACAAAAGGAAAGGAGGACAGTATCACTGGTTCTACTTAAAGTCTCATATTAACTTGTGTAAGTTAAATGTGTGCCCCAAATGACATCCATGAACTTCTATCTTACCTTTGTCTAGGAGTGGCTACCGGAGAGGCGAGGGAGAACAAATTGCCATGGTCCTTGTGGTGACCTTCCCTGACTCTATGCTTTTCCTTTCTTTCCCACCTGGTCACCATCACCAATGGGTCTTCTGATACCCTCACAATTCTCCTGTGTCTCTAATTGTTACCTTGTTTCTTCATGTTTTCAGAAGTCTTAGATCTGCCCATCTGCTGAGATGGATTCTTTTCCTCGTTTATGGGGGAGTCCTCCCACTCTTGGTATAGGTATAATGAATCCAGCCAAGCCATCTCCATGGAATCTTGCGAAAGGCAGACACTTGGCACCCCGGAAGACACGGTGAAACAAGGGCAGCTGAGCAGCACCAGCATACTCCCTCCATTCCTGAAGATTGTCTTCTACAGTCCAATCCAGTCAATCTTCCTGCTTCAACTCCTGGCTTTCCTAGGAGACCCTGTGGGAGCAGCGGCCATGTCACTGCTTCTTTCTCCTCCTATATTATTCTCCCGTGTGATATATTTTACTCTATTTCCTTTTGTTGCCACAGTATTCCACTTGTAGATACCCCACATTTTACTTCTCCACTCACCATGTAGTGGACATTTGCACTGTTGACACTTTCCAGTTGTTTCGAACAGTCTTGCTATCAACATTTGGGTACAGGTTTTGGTGTGTATGTATTTATCTTGGTTACATACTTAGGAGTGGAATTGCTGGGTTACATGATAACTACTTTTAACATATTAGGGGGCTGCTAAGCTGTTTCCACAGCAGCTGCACCATTTTACATCCCCATCAGCACTGCTTAAGGGCTCCAACTGCCCCATATCCTCACCAACACCGGTTACAGGTGTCATTTTATTTTAGCCATGCTAGTGGATGTGAAATATCTCATTGTAATTTTTATTTGCATTTCTCCAATGAGTAATGACATGGAGCATTTAAAAATGTTTATTAGACATTGGCATGTGTCTTTTGAAGTAATATCTGTTTAGATCCTTTGCCCATTTCTTTAGAGTCACAGAAAATTGAGGAGAGTAGTACTAAGAGATCCCAGATGCCTCTCTCTACATACACAGCTTTCTCAAGGCTGGGGCAGGAGGATCACAGGTTCAAGACCAGCCCCAGTAATTTAACAAGAATCTGAGCAACCTAGAGAGACCCTGTTTCCAAACAACAACAACAAAAAGGGGTGGGAGTACAGTTCTGAGGTAGATCGCCTCTGGATTTGATCCCCAGTATCACACCACCCTCCTCTCCTCAGTGGTGCATTTGTCACCCTGAGAAACCTGCATTGATCCAGCAGTATCACCCAAGCCCAAAGGTGAGGGTTCAGTCTTGGGACTGTAGATTCTACTGGTTTGGACAAGTGTATAATAGCATGTATTTACTGTTATAAAAGCATATGGAATGTTCACACTGCCCTAAAAGAATCCTCTGTGCTTTGCTTATTCATTTTTCCTCTCCCCTTTGAGAACTACTAACATTTTTTCCTGTCTCCATAGTTTTGCCTTTTCCAGAATGACATACAGTTGGTATCATACAATATATAACATTTTTAGATTGGTTTTTTTCATTTAGTGATATGTGTTTAATGTTTCTCCACATCTTCTCATGATTTGATAGCTTATTTCTTTTTAGTGCTGAATAATATTCTACTGAATGGAAGTACCACAGTTTACTTATCCACTCACCTACTGACTGAAGCTCATCTTCTTTTAAGTTTTTGAAAGTATGAATGATATTGTTCTAAATATTCTGTGGAGGTTTTCATGTAGTTATGAATTTACAGCTCATTTGAGAGAAAAAAAATATACAAATTGCTGGATTATAGGGTAAGAGTATGTTTAGTTTTGTAAGAAACTACCAAACTGTCTCCCAGTGTGGCTGTACCAGTTTTCATTCCCATAAACAATGAATGAGTCCTTTGCCCATTTGGGTAATTTGCCCTTTTATTTATTTATCTATTTATTTATTTATTTATTTATTTATTTATTTATTTATTTATTTATTTATTTTGCGGTACTGGGGATTGAACTCAGGGGCATTCTACCTTCGAGCTATACCCTCAGCCCTATTTTTTATTCTTTATTTTGAAACCGGGTCTCACTAAGTTGCGGAGTGCCTCACTAAGTAGCTGAGGCTGGCCCCAAACCCGGATCCTCTGGTCACAGCCTCCCAAATGCTGGGATTACAAGCGTGCGCCACCACACCCGGCTTGTAATTTGCCTTTTTAATGTTGAATTTAATATATATATATAAATATATTCTGATCCCAAATCTCTTATTATTTTGACTACTGAGTCTCCCCCAACTTTCTGGATCCCTGGATCTTTTTCTTTTCTTTCTTTCTTTGGTGTTGGGGACTGAGCCCAGGGACATTATATCTCCTAGCTAGACTCCCAGCCCAATTTTATTTTTAATATGGAAACAGGATCTTACTAAGTTGCTGAGGCTGGCTTTGAATCTGTAGTCCTCCTGTCTGAGCCTCTCAAGAACTGGGACTACAGGTGTGTGCCACCACACTCAGCACTTCCCTGGATCTTTTTTTTTTTTTTGTGGTACTAGTGATTGAACCCAGGGGCATTCTACCTCTGAGCTACACTCCCAGCCCTACTGTATTCTTTGTTTTGAAACAAAGTCTCACTAAGTTGCAGAGGGCCTCACCAAGTTGCTGAGGCTATCTGTGAAACTTCCATCCTCCTGTCTCAGGCTCCCAAGTATCTGGACTACATATGTGTGCCACTATGCCCAGCACTTCCCTGGATCTTGATCCCACATTTGCATCACTCTTGGGTACATGGACACATTCTGCTGTTCTAAATGGCATAGCATACCATGCTGGGAGCTTGAGGACTTAATGATACTCCTCCAGGCCCATCTCTAAAGGTACTAGAAGCTCTTTCTACTCTACAGATCTACCTCTACAGAGGTACAAACAGAAATTAATGGCGTTGTTGTTGTTGTACTGGGGATTAAACCCAGGGGCATCCTATCTTTGGGCTATACCCCAAGCCCAAGAGTCTTAGTTACCATGCTGGCCTCAAACTTGTGAACCTCCTATCTCAGCCTCCCAAGAACTGGGATTACAGGCATGCACCATCATGCCTGGCAAATACTGGCTTATTTATGAATATGCATTTTAAAATTTTTTGTTTGAGTCCTAAGCTTTTTGCCTTCATTCAGGTTATTTAAGTTTAATATTTAAAAAACAGTTTTTAAATCTCAAACTCATTTCTCAAATAATTGTCTCAGGGTCAGCCTTAAAGTCTACTTTAAATTTCAAAAGCAAAAATTTGATTACTTTGCTATCACTTCCCTCTAGCTTCTGAGTTTGGATGGTGCAGGGGCAAGGATATGAGGCTTTCATGATGCAAACTATCATCTATCATCTGGCTATATAAGATACGTGTCCAGAAACAAACAGGAGATTAACAGTTAACAGTTGCATGAGTACCTCACTGACAAAAAGTGATCCAACATCCTTCCAAGGAGGGAACAGTAACTTTGTTTTCCAGCTCCATAGTTATGGGTCCTCTATGGGTTCAGGTAGGTTAAAAAGTGTCAGAAATGCAACTGGAAATAGCTCAAGCTAAGAGAATCCATTTTAAGGATACCGTGGTGTCTCATAGAACCCAAGGTCTAGATAGTAGGCCCCAGGAACAAATGGAATCAGAAACTCAAATGTGGCAACTATTCACCTTTTCTGGTTGATAAGATTGCTGAAAACTACAGTTCTGCATTTCCCAGGGCACATTTAAAAATAGCTTCCTCCCTCCCTCCCTCCCTCCCTCCCTTCCTTCCTACCTTCCTTCCTTCCTTCCATTGAACCCAGGGGCATTCTACCTCTGAGCTACACATCCAGCCCTTTTTATTTTTTGCTTGTTTTGGAACAGGATCTCCCTTGGTTGCTGAGAGTTTAGTTAAGTTGCTGAAGGTGGTCTCCAACCTGCCATTCTCCTGATTCAGCCTCTCAAGTACTGGGATCGCAGGTGTGTGAATACTAACAAAAACCAAGATTAAAAATCCTACAAATGTTGGACAGCTGGGTGTGGTGGCACATGCTTGTAATCCCAGTACTTGGGAGGCTGAGATAGGAGAATTGCAGGTTTGCAGCCAGATTCAGCAACTTAATGAGGCCATCTGCAACTTAGTGAGACCCTGTTTCAAATAAAGAATAAAAAATATGGCTGGAGGTGTAGATTGGAGATAGAATGTCCCTGGGTTCAATCCCCAGCAACACACACACACACACACACACACACACACACACCCTACAAATGTTAGAATTTGGGGTTAGTGTGGGAGTATGAATAATGGTGATACAGTCTGGTTCTCCTTTTGGCAGCTATTAATTTCTATTTCTCAATCCCAGTCACAAAACAGAAAATTGGGACATATCACTGCTTTTCCTCTCACCCCATTTCTTCTTTCTCCTCCCTTGCCTCCTTGCAAAACCAAAGGTAGGTTGAGAGGCTAGGCATAACAGAAGAAATATTATTTCCCCCTGATCCTTCCTTTTTATTCTCTCCCCATTTCTTCTTAAAAATCTGTTTTAAGCACATCATCCTTCCATTCATCTGATGCACACACTTTCATGTGATTTGTAAATCAATGGGAAGAGGTTTTATTTATTGGTAGTGGGGATTGAACCCAGGGGCTTTCTAGATCTGAGCTACACTCCCAGCCCGATTTTACTTCTTATTTGGAAACAGGTTCTCACTGGGTTGATGAGAGTTTCACTATTTGCTGAGGCTGTCCTTGAGCCTGTGATCCTCCTGTCTCAGCCTCCCAAGTACTGGAACTATAGGTGTGCAACCACCATGCCTGGCTAAACACTTAGAGTTTTAAAAATAAAATTTAGACAGGTGTGGTGGCGCATGCCTGTAATCCCAGTACATGGGAAACTGAGACAGGAGGATTGAGGTTCAAGGTTAGTCTGAGCAACTAAGAGAGACTGTCAGCAACTTAGTGAGAACCTCTTTCAAAATAAAAAAATGAAATAGGCTTCAGGGTGTAGCCTAGAGGCAGAACATCCCTGAGCTCAGTCCCCAGTACTCCCTACCCCATTGCAAATTGATTATTGCAAATGTAAATTAATGATTCTAATTATCCAGGTTTCTAAGCTACTTAGAATAAAAGGTCAGGTAACTTTCACTGCATCTGGGCTAAAATGCATCATAATTCTTACTCAGCAGATTTGCAAGATGAAATCTAATTTTATCTTTTTTTACTCTCACCTAAATACAGAAAAACAAAATCAATAAAAAAGAAATCTATATATGCAGGGCTAGGGGTATAGCTTAGTGGCAGAGAACTTGCCCAGCATGACTAAGGTCCTGTGTTCGATCCCCAGCACTTGAAAAAAAAAATCCAAAAAAACAAAAACAAACAACCCCCCCCCCAAAACCCCCTATATATGCTTATTAAGCATTTCACAATAAGAGTGGAGGTTTTGGCCAGAGGTCTGAAACTCAAAACCAGTAACCAGTTGGGCGTGGTAGTACATGCCTGTAATCCCAGTATATGGGAGGCTGAGATATGAGGATCGTTGGTTCGAGGCCAGCCTCAGCTGTTTAGCGAGGCTCTCAGCAACTTAGTGAGATCCTGTTTCCAA
>PVLC010019695.1:13712-30476 GCA_004027655.1 Graphiurus murinus
CCCCCCCCCCCCCCCCCCTCAGTTCTGGGTATTTAACCCAGGGCCTCGCTTATGCTAGGCAAGCACTCTACCACTGAGATATATCCAGCCCAAGAAAGTATAAATTTTAAAATGAAAACGCCACTAGGAATGGCATTGACACTGGAAAAGAACAAATCCAGGCACAGTGTGGAACTTTGTAGACTGCGCCCTCGGGCTCGGACCTCACAGCTCATTTTGCTACGGCTCCAGTACCAGGAACAACTTAATTGGAGGCGATCCTCCCAGCAGCACCCGCCCTGGCCCTTCCGCATGCGCACAACAATCTACACCGCTTGGTCGTCTAGTCACCTTCCCCGCCCCCGATCCCCCGCTTCCGATTGGTCTGTTTCGAGGGACCGCCCCTCCAGGCCGACCAATGTGGAAGCCGCCTCGGGGCTCCGCCCTCCTTGCCGGCAGCGTGGGGCTGCCCTGCTTACTAACCTGGGTGGCTGGCGGGGATGGCGTCTGTGGCGGTGGCTGCTGGCCGGCTGTTGAGGCTCCGTGCTGCCCAGGCGGAGGGGCACTGGCGTCGGCTGCATGGCGAGGGATTGGCGCGGGGCTTCCTGCAACCCACCTTGGCTGGCGAGAATGCTGCCCCGACGCGGCAGGTGGCTCACTTCACTTTCCAGCCCGACCCGGAGTCCCAGGAGTACGGTGAGCCGGGGGGCGACCCTGTCCAGTCCCGCTGCCACCCAGACTCGCAGGCTCGCGGGAACTCGCCAGGAGAGCCGCCCCCTGGGAGGAAGGGGCTGCCTGGCTGATGTCCTTGTATCCTTGCTTAATCCCCGCCTACTCTAGAACCTGTGTCTCAGGGTCTGAATGTTTTTTGTCCTGGCTGTTTTTGTTACTGTTAACCCCTGGAGACACAGCCCCCAGGAATCTTCCAGACGGGTGAGAGGGCACACCACCCTCTGGAAGGGCCTGAGGGTCGAGAAGTGGTGTCCAAGGAACACCTTCCCTCCCAGGACCCATCCCTGCTTTCTCACCACAGGCCTTAGGTGGTGTTAACAGCATGCCCAGGACGGGTGGCATTTATAAGAAAGACCCCCCCTCTTTGCTTTTGGTAGGTAAGAATAAGGTGAGGGACTAAGTAACTGAATTGATTTTCCCAAGGTCACAGAACAGGTTCTTTTTGGAGATGGGAAAGAATCCAGGCTTTCCCGGAGGCTGAGGCAGGAAAATGAAAAGTTCGAGACCAGCCTGGGCAACTTAACCAGACTCTGTCTCAAAAAAAAAAAAAAAAAAAAAAAAAATAGACCTGGAGATGGAGCTCAGTGGTAGAGCACATGCCTAGCACACCAGCCACCCGAGCTTGGTTCAATCCCCAGTGCACCCCCTCACCCTGCAACACACACAGGAGAATCCAGGTTTTCTATTTGGGTGTAGTACTGAGCTTGTAGTGGGCCATGCTGTCACTTAGCTAAGGAGGGGTAATTCATGCAGATGATGGGAGGAGGAAGCTGTGGGGAGGGCAAGTAGAGAAAGCCAAATAGTATGGTTGCTGCTTTACTTTGACCATTTCTTCTGCAAATTTTATGTAATCTCCTAAAGATCCAGTGTCTCTCACCAGAATATCAGGAAACAGTACAAAAACTTTTCTCCTTTCCTTGTCCAGTGACTTCTCATGTGCTATGGCTGACATTTTTGGAAGTATGCCTTTACTTGTGAATAGTAAGAGTATTTCTTGAGTGCTTATCACTGGAAGGCACTGAGCTGAGAAATTTATATTCATCATCCCACTCAATGCTTAGCACAACCTTAAATGGTAGGTAATATTTTTATTTCCATTTTGAGTTAGATTAACTTAGGTCTTGAGATGCTTTATTCAAGGTTACACAATTAAGTTAGTGGCAGCTCCAACTTTGGAATCTAATTAGTCAGATTCCAGAGCTGCCATTTAAATAATGTACTAAAATGCATATAGAAATAATTTACTTCTTAAGAGAGTATCCCTGTTTTGTGTAATAGTAGATACCATAAAGGTGAATAGCATCCCCCTTCCCTTCCCCCCATCAACAAGAACCTTTCATTCTGTCTTCACAGCAAAAGAAAAGTTGGCCCATGTTGGGGAATTGAACCCAGGGGCATTTTACCTCAGAGCTATACCCCTAGCCCTTTTTTTTTTTTTTAACTTGGAAACAGGTTCTCACTAGGTTGCTGAGATTGTCTTCGAACCTGCAGTCCTCCTGTCTCAGCCTCCCAAGTAGTGGGATTACAGGTATGTATCACCACACTCAGCTGAGCATAGGTCTTAATTGCTCCTTCCATAATTGTGAAATTATTAAAATCTTAGTGATACCACATTTATATGTTATAAAAGAGTATAAATATATAACATGATTTACATAATAGAAAAGTAAAAAAAAAGTGATTTTACCACTCACTATGGTAAATATTTCTAGCATTTTGGGGTGAATTGTTGCAGTTTAAAGTATTTTCTGTAATTGTAGTTTTAATACAAATATGATTTGCACTATTTAATCAAAAGCATTTTCCCCAAAGGCTGTATGGTTGTTATAACCTCTTTAGAATTAAGAGGAATATATGTTTCAAAGACTAGAGACACTAAAAGTCAGACTTTAGCATCACATTGTTCTAGTTTCCGTCTTGTCCCTGCTACCTGTGACTCATCACTTACCCTCTGTAAGCCTCAGTTTCTTCACAAGTAAGAGGTTAATAACAATACCTATTGCAGAAAGCAGGTAGGCAGACTAAATAAGATAATGTTTAGAATATTCTTAACCTAGTGTCTGACAACTAAGATGTACTCATTCAGTAAATGGAAACTTTTGATAATTACCACTGTACTTTTGTTGTTACAATTTTGCAATGTTATAAATAATGCACCTATAAGCAATTCATGTATATGTGGCTTTTATGTATCCGAGATTACATCTTCAGGTTAGAGCCTCAAATGTGAGATTTTTGACTAAAAAATATGAATGCCTTAGTAGATTTTTAAATGCATAGTTCAGATGATCAGTTTATACCCATCTATATAAGTGTATGAATGTCAGGATGTATTAAGTATAAAGGTGTATAAGAGTATATTAGTTGTTAATACGAAAATTATAGTGGACATGCACATACACAACTCTAGGGTATATTTTGTGATTGTATTTAGTTTTAGTTTGCATTTGTTTCATTTCTTTTGAGGAATATTTTCCCATATACTTGTTTATTACATTCATTTTCTCTTGTGAATTGTGTGTTTCATGTTTTTTCTTTTTTTTTTTTTCCGTACTGGGGATTGAACCCACAGGTACTCTACCTCCGAGCTACACCCCCAATCCTATTTTTATTCTTTATTTTGGAACAGGGTCTCACTAAGTTGCAGAGTGCCTCACTAAGTAGCTGAGGCTGGCTGCAAACCCGGATCCTCCTGTCTCAGCCTCCCAAATACTAGGATTATAAACGTGCGCCACCACGCCCGGCTGCTTTTTCATATTTAAAAGTTGCATGCTTAATATTTTTTCTGTCAGTCCTAATACTATCTGCTATTATTGAGTAACTGCAATTTTCCAGGTGTTGTGGTAACATTGACTCCTGATCCTCACAATAACCCAAACTAGACAGTATTATGAGCAGAGCTTAAACCCCAATGTGTCTGACTGGATAGTCTACATTTTAGCCTATGTACTAAATTTTTTTATTTTTATTTTTTTTTTGCGGTACTGGGGATTGAACTCAGGGGCGTTCTACCTCCGAGCTACACCCCCAGCCCTATTTTTTATTCTTTATTTTGAAACAGGGTCTCACTAAGTTGCAGAGTGCCTCACTAGGTAGCTGAGGCTGGCTGCGAACCCGGATCCTCCGGTCTCAGCCTCCCAAATGCTGGGATTACAAGCATGCGCCACCACGCCCGGCTCTAAATTTTTTTATAGTAAAGATATTAACTTTCTGCCTTTTGTATATGCTGCAAATACTTTTTATTCTTTCTTTCTTTTTTTTTTTTTACATATAAAAGGGACTGTGTAACTAGGTAGTGGTCTAGGTACACTTTGACTTGGTAACATTTAAGCTGCACAGTGAGCTTTGATAAGGAATCACCTCTGCAAAGACCAGGTGGAGCTGTGGTTTTCAGGAAGAAACAGGAAGGAGGCAAGGCTGTGTGGGGGAGCTTGTGCTGTGGCCACTGAGAAAGACATTGTGGTTGGGTGGTTTTTTTTTTTTTTTTTTTGGCAGTACCCCCAGCCCTGTTTTTTATTCTTTATTTTGAAATGGTGTCACTAAGTTGTGGAGGGCCTCACTAAGTAGCTGAGCCTGGCTGCGAACCTGGATCCTCTGGTCTCAGCCTCCCAAGTACTGAGATTACAAGCATGTGCCACCACGCCCAGCTAGGTTGGGTGTTTTGAATAGGGAGAGGTAAGCAGGTCTCTAGAAGATCAAGGCTTGTTGTGGGGATGAAGGTCTTCTTTCCAGTATTAGGGTTTAGAGGGAAGAGAATAACCTTAGTAAGGGGTTCTTTCTTTCTTGTACTAGGGATTGAACCTAGGGGCACTCTATCTTCGATTTATACCCCCAACCCCATTTCATTTTTATTTTGAAATGGGGTCTCAGTAGGTTTCTTGTTAAGTTGCTGAGGCTGTCCCCGAACATGCTATCCTCTATCTTACTTAACTTCCCAAGTACTAGGATTACAGGCAAGCCCCTCTGCACCTGGCAAAACTTCTATTTTTGGACCTTTAAACCTCCCCAGGTTACTGAGCTTGTAGGAGTTGTTTCATTTTCAAGGAGCCTGGCTCATTCTGGCTCAAGTCTGTGCTCCTAGCCACCCTGCTATATTGTCTCTTACATCATTCCCGCATGTTTCAGTTTCTTTGCACAGCACTTTGCCCCTCTTATCCCCATCTCAGATCTCAAGTCTGGCCTTCCAGGAAGATGCTGCTTCTTCTGCATCTCACTCGAGCAGAGATTGCCCTCCTCTTTTTTGTGATTTACTGACCTTCAAATTTCTTTTGCATATTTATTGATTCTCAGGAAACTTGATTGATAGTTTTCCTCTTTATCTTGTTTTTTTGCTGTCACTTTGGAAGAGATGAGCATTCTAGAGGCAATACTGGACAAAAGCTCAGAACTGTGATTCTTGAGCCAGCAAATGCCCGCATTGATTCCCTTCTTGACATCTTTGCCTTGTGACCTTGGGCAGGTTTATTAATTCTCTTGTTTTATTTTCCTCGTCTGTACTGTCTTGGGGGTTTGCTTTGGGGACTCAATGAGATAATCCATGGAGTTACTGGTGCTTGGCACCTGGGTGCTAGAATCTGTCTCCCTAGTAGGGGAAAGGGAAGGTAACAAGCATAACCATAAACATGAGACATATGCTAGGAACCAGTAGTCCTACACAGTAGATATTGCCGTCCCTGATTTCATAGAGGAGGAAGCTGAGTATCAGTAGTTAGGTAACCTGCTCAAAGTCACACTGAGAATAAATGATTTAACAGATTCCAGGCCAGGCCTATCTTATACTCTAGCATTTGCTCCCTTTACTTCCCTGTGCTGCTCCCCGAAAAGAGCACACCCTGGCCTCTCCACGTTCCCAATTTCACATATTGTGTGTGTGAGTTCGTTCATTCATTCATTCACTTTATGCATCTTTATTTTATTTTTTGGTACTAGGGTTGAACCCAGAGGCATTCTGCCTCCAAGCTACACCTCTAGCCCTATTTTATTTTATTTGGAAACAGGGTCTCACTAGGTTGATGAGAGTCTCACTACTTGCTGATGCTATCCTGGAACCTGTGATTCTCTTGTCTCAGCCTCCCAAGTACTGGGATTACAGGAATGTGCCACCATGCCCGGCTTGTGCATGTTTATTTTCTCCTGGATTCCAAATTGTGTGTTGGATGCTATGATATGGTCTCATCCTCATGGAATTTGACATCTAGTGGAGATAGGCAAAAAATAATAAGTTCCAATAATGAAAATTAATAAAAAATGGGTAAAAATGTTGAAATATAAAAATTCTATTATTCCTGGTTGGACCATGCTACATAGAATTTGGTCTTAAAGAAACCTATTGCCCCCCCCCAAAGTCTTGCTTACTTTGTTATGAAAAAGGGGTTGATTACAAACAAAATGCAGTGTTTTTTTTTGCAGCAAATCAAAGTATATGTTTCAGCATTTAATAAATTTTGAAAGCTTATTACTAAGCAGGGCAGCTTTCAGCACCTTGAAAGATAATGGTGAGATTGTTCTACTTAAATATAGATTTGTTTATTTTCTGCAACCCTGGCATACACAAGGAATATTAATATTAGGTAAACACATAGTTTTTAAGAGCCCAAGGATCAACATTTGTCATGTTGTCTTTGTTAGCAGAAGCTGTGAAGCCTGAAAGGAATGTTGGGCTGAAGCCAATAAAGTGACTTGACGATGATAAAAGTAGTTCTCCAGAGAAATAAAAATCTAAGTGCACAAAACTGATTGTTTTCAAAAGAGGTCATCAGTACTGACTCTTAACTAAGGTCTGAAGATGATCAGGTGAAATCGATTTAAAATGTATCATTTCCTTCGAAACATGTAAGTTGTATAGAGTGAGAATTCAGAATTAGGGTTTGAATCCTATGTACAAGGACTGATGTGTCTTTTAGAAGGCAGAATTGAATAGGAATAAGATGATTATTAATATAAGTAGTATTCTTTTTGAATACTTTTCAGTAAATTTAAAATCCAAGAATTACTAATAAAGAATGGATCTTTACCTAATAAGGTGAATATATTTATTCAACAAATATCTATAAGCTGCTTATTATGCTGTTGGCACTGATAAGCACTGCAGAGAAAAGGGACAAGAAATGATTTCCTGCCATCAAGGACTTTAATGAAAGAAGCAAACACTGTAATACAGTATGAAAAGTTTAACTCTTAATACTTATCTCTCTGAACCCAATAGTGGGTGCATTGAGGGTAATAACTTAAGATGAGTAAGGGTTAATAGGATTTGGAATTATTTCCTGTTGTACAGGAAAAGAAGAGAAAACAAATACATCAAATGATATGTGCATGTATGTTTGTATCACTTTGAATCTCACCATGATGTATAATTACAATGTGCTAATAAAAGTATATAAAAAAGAAAACACAGATCAAATGAGTATTTTTATTATGTAATATATGCACAGATACTGATAATGTTATGATGCACAAAAATCTAAATATGTCAAAGATTTTAAAAAATAGCAAATAAATGCACAATTAAACCAATTGCAATCATAGCAAATGACTTGAAATAAATAGTCAGGGAATATTCTCTAGGAAAAGAGAATACTGGCGACCTGGCAAGAGGAGGTAACATTCCACCCAACCCCCCCTGAAAGGGCTATGTAAGGAAGCATGAAAGGGGTGCCAGGAGGAGGGGATGGCATGTGACAAGGTCTGAGGTGGCAGGGAGCTTGGATGGTGGAACCAGGAGAAGACTTTAGTGAGTACCATGGGAACAGTGGTGCAAAATGGGACTGCTGAGGTGGGTAGGTGGGGAGCAGGCAGGCAGTGTTGACATGGTGAGGAGTGAGCTTATTCCAGTGCAGTCAGCAGTCTTTGTAGAGTTTTGAGCATGGGAGTAACATGACGTGGTTTGCTTTTTCAGACTCATAGCCTCATAGCAGATCTTTTGATAGTGATTTGGAGGGCTGAGGAGGACTGTTTTCTAGAATAGGAAAGAGGTGATGAGCTCTAGAAATAGGACACGGGAGTGCTAGATTTCAGGCTCTATTTGGAAGTAGGACATGATGGCTAGATGTGGTAGATGAGTGCAAAGAAGACATCAAGGATGCCTCCTGGGGCCTGGTGGGCACCTGGTGGAGGCTAGTGCTGTTTGCTGAGATGGGAAAGACTAGTGTTGGGAGCAGACATCAGGAGTTCAGTTTTGTGCTTTTTGAGTTAGAAAAGCCCAAACACCCAACTAGAGAATTGCTGAATGATGGTTATAGTGATCAGGAGCTCAGAATGAGATCTGTGTTGGATCTCAACTATAGAGCACAGTTTTACTAATGGGCAGCCATTAGCTTGCAGCCTTGGCTCAATAAATTACAGTGCTTTATTCTTTGTGTTGTGTTGTAATTTTTGTCTTGAAAAAGAATCGCCAGTCTAGTTTTGAATTTTGGCAGCCATTTATCGGTATTCATTATCTGGAATTGTGTTATCTGGAAGATGTGCTTAATGATTTTTTAGCATTGGACATAGCCCACTTTGTGTGTGTGCAAGGGATTGACCTCAAGGCTTCATGCATGCTCGGCACCACTCTGCCACTGAGCTACACACCCAGTACCACTATTTATTTATTTATTTATTGAACCCAGGGGCATTCAACCTCTGAACTACACCTTCAGCCAACCCTTTTTAAATTTTATTTTGAAACAAGGTCTCACTAAGTTGCAGACGCTGGTCTCAAACTAGTGATTCTCCTGTCTCACCCTTCCAAATACTGGCATTACAAGTGTGTACCACTACACCTCATGTGGCTCACAAGTAGAGTGCTTGCCTAGCATGCATGATACCCTGGGTTCAATTCCTAGTACTGCAAACAAACAAAATATTTTTAAACAAAGGTCTTAGCACTGGAACAGCTTTGGTTAGCACTTGCTGCAAGTGGATTTATCTTACCAAGAGGAAAACAAAGCACATTCTATGGATGATCTTTGGTTAACCTCTAGGGGAATAAATAATATTATTTGTTCCTGTCCCATTTACAAATCTTTCTGCAACTTTAAAAACAGTTGAAAGTAGATGTTACCGTATTAAAAATTGTCATGACAGCATTGAGTAGGAGAAAAATTGATTAAAAAACTAAAGTTTTGAGTCTACTTGGCAAAAATATTTAAGAGTGAAAGTACAGTTTATATGTTCACATGGAAATATACCTTTTATTTTTATTTTTCTTGCGGTACAGAGGATTAAACCTAGAGGCATTCTACCTCTGAGTTACACCCCTAGTCTTATTTTATTCTTTTGTTTTGAAACTAAGTTGTGGAGGGCCTTAATAAATATCTCAGGCTGGCTGCAAACCTGCGATCCTCCTGTCTCAGCGTCTCAAATACTGGGATTACAAGTGTGTGCCACCACACCCAGTGAAATGCAACTTATTTATTTTGATACAGGGTCTCACTAAGTTGTAGAGAGCCTCACTAAGTAGCTGAGGCTGGCCGCGAACTCTGATCCTCTGGTCTCAACCTTGTAAGTACTGGGATTATAAGCATGTACCACCAAGCCCGGCTGAAATGTAACTTTTAAGTGCCCTTATTTGTAAGTTATTTCATACGAGTAAATTATTTGTGGTATCAAACAATATTTTCCAGTTTTACTTTGTATGTACGATTTTAAATGTGGGTATTTTAAAATGTGGGTATTATTAAAGCCTTTGGTTTTTTTGCTACTAGAAACTTTCTGAGCCTGGCATGGTGGCACTTGCTTGTAATCCCAGTACTTGGGAGGCTAGACAGAAGGATCACAAGTTCAAGGCCAGCCGTAGCAACTTAGTGAGACCCTGTTTCAAAATAAACAAAAAAAGAGAGCTGTGGGTTTAACTCAGAGATAGAATGTCTCTGAGTTCAGTTCCCATTACCAAAACAAAACAATCCCCAAACTTGCTGAGCATGTCATAAGATGTCCTGGGAGCACTGGGGATGTGGCTCGGTGTTTCAGCACTTGCCTTGCATGTGAAAGGCCCTCTGGTAGATTTTCAACAATGAAAAAAAATGTGGGTATTCAGTATTAATTCAAATAATCAGAAGACCTAAAATTAATACCAACTTAGATACTGAGGCATTTTTATTTTTCCCAAGTCCTTAACTATGAAACTCCTAATAGATTAAAATATTACTTTTTGAAATGTATGAAATAGGAGAAAGAAATGTTTACCCTAAACTGTTAGCATCTGATGCTGGCCACTAATAAACACTTTGAGAATATATATGGAGTAGAGAAAGATGAAAGGAAATTATCTACGAGGTGGTAGAGCCTTAGCCTGAAGAGAAGTACATTACAAGTAATCATGGATGTGTGGGGTGATTGTTTCCTTTGGCATAGATGATGCTATCAGTACTTTCCTATGAGCGCCACTGGAAGAGAGTATAGGTAAGCTCCTTATTGTGAACACAGAGGGTGAGAGAGCCTGTCTGATAGGGGATGGAGACCTGAAGCCTGGGCATTGAGCGCTGTGGAAGGAAGGCACTGGAGAGACGCGTGGATGGAAGGATGAGATGTCGTAGGGAGAGTCTGCAGTGGAGCCGGCTGGGCTGTGGAAGAAGGTAGGTCTCCAAGAAAAGGATAAGTGACCAATGTCTGGTGGTCAGAAGGTTGAAGGCAGCAGGAGATCTAACTCACATGGGAGTTAGATCTTGATGTCTAGCGCACAGCAGGTGACTGGAGAGAGCCAGCGTGGGGGTGAGATGGGGAAGCAGCAGGTAGAGGTGACCCCCACTGGGAGTCAAGCAGTAAGGTGAGGACTGGGCTTCTGGATTAGGAGGTCAGGGTGGGGTCTGTGTGTGCTCTGAAAAGTGCTTTTGAAGAGGAGCTGATCTAAAGATCTGGGATGACTGTGCCCAAGGGGCAGTCACGCTAAGGTGGACTGAGGATGTAGCTCAGTGGTAGAGTACTTGCCTAGCATGTGTGAGGCCTAAGTTCAAACCCCAGTGCTACACCCCACCCCTCCTCCCCCCCCAAAAAAAGAAATTAAAGAATCATGCTAAGGTGAAGGGGAAGGACATGGACAAAGTCCAGAACCTAACAGCAGAGAGCTAACATTTATTCAGCACTTGCCATGCCACACATTGTTCTAAGCTCTGTCCTGTGTATTGCTCCATTTATTCCTCTCAAAAATGTATTTGGGGAGACACGCATTAAGCAATGAGACAGTAGGGAGGACTGGGTCTCACAGGTTGAGGCATGGCATTACGGTGCTTTCCAAACACCCGTAATTCTAGGTATTGAAGTTTATCTGTAGCCTTCTTTATTATTTTATGGGCTATGACTGTTAGTTATGGCTTATTTATATTTATTTATTTATTTATTTATTTATTTATTTAGTGGTATTGGGGATTGAACCGAAGGATGTTCTACTTTTGAGCTACACTCCAACCTTTTTTTATTTTTTGTTTTGAAACAGGATCTCCTAGATTACTGAGAGTCTCACTACATTGCTGAGGCTGTCTTCAAACCTGTGATCCTCTTGTATCAGCCTCCCAAGTACTGGGATTACAGGCATATGCCACCATGCGTGGCTTGTTATGGCATAATTAACACAAGCTACTGGTCACATTCCTCATGGATTAGATTTCTAACAGGGTTTTTTTTTTTCCCCCCTTTGGTACTGGGGATTGAACCCAGAGGCATTCTACCTCTAAGTGACACCCTAGCCCTTTTTGTTTTTTGAAACAGGGTCACACTAGGTTGATGAAATTCTGGATAGGTTGCCGAGGTTTTGAACCTGCGATTTTCCTGTCTCCTCCTCCCATGTGCTGGGATTACAAGTGTGTGCCACTGCGCCCAGCTTCCAGGGTGTTTATCTAGACCTCTAGGTCTGGCTCTCTTACCTTTTCTGACTGTCATAGCTTTTTTGTCTGCACACATTTAGTCACTTGATTATATTCCTTCTTTCCTTTTTTTTTTTTTTACTTGTTTATAAATTATTTAATATGTGTAAGTTTTGCCTCATTACCAAGCCTCTGTGGGTCTAAATTGCTTTTGTATCTTCCACAAATCCTATCATTGTAAACAATCCAGTAAATTCACATGATATATTCTGTATCTCTCTTTCTAGCTTTGATTTTAATCAAGTTGTAGTCAATTGTTAAGAAACTGGTTATTTTTTTATATATTTTACAGTGCCTGAAATGATGTATCTTTTGGTTTCCACAGGGCAAACTCAGAAAATGAATCTTTTCCAGTCGATAACGAGTGCCCTGGATAACTCGCTGGCCAGAGATCCTACTGCAGGTGACCTTGATTTGCATTGGGCTGTGGTAGCTGTGTTAATGCCAGAATTGAAGTTTTGCTCAAAATATTTGTTTGGAGCTTCATAATTAGCATTATGTATCCCAGGAATTTTTAAACAACATGCTCAAATGATTAAGGCTAAATGGTTACATTGCATTTTTATTTTTATTTATTTATTTTTGTGGTACTGGGGATCGAACCCAGAAGCACTGTAACCTTCAAACTACACCCTCAACCCTTTTTTTTTTTGAAAAAGAATTTTTTTGTTTTTTGGTATTGTTTGGAACAAGGTCTTGCTAGGTTGCTGAGAGTCTCAGTACTTGCTGAGACTGTCCTCGAACCTGCGATTCTCCTGTCTCAGCCGCCTAAGAACTGGGAATACAGGTGTATGCCACCACCATGCCTGACTGCAGTATTAACATATTTTATTCACTCATTACAAGTTAGTTCTTTTGTTTATAGTATGTGTGGTCCTACTATTGTATCAATTCCTTCTGATGAATACCTACTATGTACTCATATTTTTGTAACATATAGGAAAAATAGGAGCCGGGCGTGGTGGCACATGCTTTTACTCCCAGTACTTGGAAGGCTGAGACAGGAGGATTGCAGTAGCCTCAACAGCTAGTAAGACTCATCAACCTAGCAAGACCCTGTTTCAAAATAAAAAAGAAAGAAAGAAAAAAAGAAAGAACAGGAAATGCCATATTACCCAGCATTTATTTATAAAATGAATACCTGATTTTCATACTTTATGACTTTTTACATTGTTATTCAACTTGTAAGATTTTTAGAAACAATAATTTTAGGGTTTATAAATAATTGTTATAGGCAATTTAATTTTCATCTCATTAAATGATATAAAGTTATCTTGCTACATTTTCTAAATTTGGTTGGTTTTACTGCACACACACACACACAAACATACTTTATTGTACCCAGGGACTCCAAATAAAGGACGAGAAACCCCAGTGGAGTAATGAAGGGGGCATAGGGGAGAGAGGTGGGTGCGGGGAGGGATGTGTGATGAAGGAAGCACTTCAATTGACACGATGTGCATAGACAAAATTATCAATGTCAATCTCAATATAGGGGAAGGGGAAGGTATGGGGTTGGAGCGGGGGGGTGGGGGAAGCTCACCAAGTGCAGTGTGCATGTATGTCTCTATCATTGTGAATTGCATTATGATGTATAATTAAAATGACCAAAAAATAAAAATAAAGTGAAAAAGAAGTTATATTTTTAGGAGGAAGTGAGAGCTAGACTAGAGGATAATTAGACCTTTATTCATTTTGAATACTATATGAGAATGATTGCATAGTTGAGTGAAACATAGAGAAGTGAGTTGTTTTCTCGAGGTCCAGAGAACTGTTAGGTGCCTTCATGGGACTAGAGTCAAGCTCTGAATACCCCTGTCTGATTTGTTTTGCCTTACTCTAAAGCTCCTCTCAATTCCACTTATAATTCTTTTCCCTGCTCTCTGTATTCCATAATACTTGTGTCCTTTTCATTTCACAGAGTCCAAATTTGTGTTTTTGAGACTCTTCCCTTAGCTTGGAATGCTTTCCTTCCGCTCCTCAAATGGCTGACCCTTTTTTTCTATGGTACTGGAGATTGAACGCAGGGATATTCTACCACTGAGCTTCACACACCGCCCCCCCCTTCTTTATTTTTAATTTTGAAACATGGTCTCACTAAGTTTCCATTCGCTGGCCTCGAACCTGTAATACTTCTATCTTGGTCTCCTACAGGCATGCGCCACCATGCCTGGCTAGCTGACTCTTACTGTCTAGTATGTATTAGAAAACTGCTGGCTTGGGAGCCTGGTGTGAGTCATAGTTCTGCCGCTAGCTTTCTGACTTGGCAAGTCACTCTACTACTCCTCTGGCCTCATTTTCTTCATGGGTAAGGCAAGGTAAGATTTTAGACCAGTGGTCCTGTCACAGCTGGGGGTTATGTTAACCTCCGCTCTGCTTCCCATACCTTTAGCAGTGTCTGGAGACACTTTTCTTTTGTCACCATGTGTGACGGTCAGCTGTCATGTAGTGGGTAGAGACCAGGGATGTTGCTATATGTCTACAATGCAGAGGAAAAGCCCCGACAATGAAAGAATTATCCAGTCCAACATGTCAATAATGTGGAAGTTAAGAAACCTTCATCTGTGGTCCATTTTGTTTAATGATTTAAAATATAAATGCTTAAATTACTCCTTTTTCATGGTTAGCATCATTTAGAGATTACTAAATAAAACGTGCTCTTTAAACATTATTTTTCAGTAATATTTGGTGAAGATGTTGCCTTTGGTGGAGTCTTTCGATGCACTGTTGGCTTGAGGGACAAATATGGTGAGTTAATATCTCAAGAAACAGTATTTTCATAGAGCTTTTCCTTAAATACTTGAAAACAATATATGTTTATTCCTAGTTATTTTATTGTTTTTGAGGTTATTTTGAATGGAATTGTTTTCTGGATTTCTTTTTCAGTGGATTCATGATTGGCATATAGAAAATTTTGGGGGGGGGGTGATATTTTTGGGGTTGATTTTGTACCTTGCTACTTTGCTGAATTTATTAATCATCTCTAAATGTCTTGTTTGGATTTTATAGGATCATGTCACCTACAAATAGAGATAATTTCAGTTCTTCTTTTCCTACTTGAATTCATTTGATATCCTTCTCTTGCCTTATTGTTTGGAAAGTCTTGAGGATTATATTGAAAAGGAGCGGTGATAGTGGGCATTCTTGTCTTGTTCCTGATTTTAAAGGGAATTCCTGCATTTTTTCCTCATTCAATATGATGTTGGCTTTGAGTTTATTGTATATTGCCTTAATGATGTTGAGACAAGTTTCTTCAATTCTGATTTTCTGTGTTATTTCTAACATGAATGGGTGTTGAATTTTGTCAAATGTTTTTTCAGCATCTATTGATGATCATGTGATTTTTTTTTTTTGTCCTTAGTTTTATTTATGTGGTGAATAACATGTATTGATTTGCTTATGTTGAACCAGCCTTGCATTCTTGGGATGAAACCAACTTGATCATGGTGTACAATTTTCTTGATGTGGTTTTAACTATGTATCACTAGTATTTTGTTTAGAATTTTTCCATCTGTGATCATTAATGATATTGTCTATAATTTTCTTTTCTTGAGGGATCTTTATTTGGTTTGATATTAATATCATTCTGGCCTCACAGAAGGGGCTTGAAAGGATTCCATCTCTTTTGATTTCACAGAATAACTTAGTTCTTCTATAAAGGTTTTGTAGAATTTATCTGGGAATCTGTCAGGACCTGGGATTTTCTTTAATGAAAGTTTTTTTATTGCTATTTCTATCTCTTTGCTTGTTATTGGTAGGTTTAAATTTTCTATATACTCTTGGTTCAATTTAGGTAGGTTATATGTATCTAGAAATCTGTCAGTTTCTTCTGTGTTTTCTAGTTTATTGTTTTCAAAATAGTTTCTGATGATCCTCTGGATTTCCCTGCTATCTGTGGTGATGTCTCCTTTTTCTTTTCTGGTTTTAATAATTTGGGTTTATTCTCTCTTTCTTTTGGTTAGGTTGGCTAAGTGCTTATCAACCTTATTGATCTTTTCAAAGAACCAGCTTTTTATTTTGTTTATCCTTTGTATTTTTTTTTGTTGTTGTTGTTCTCTAGTTCTTTGATTTCTACTCTGATTTTAATTATTTTCTGCCTTCTGCTGGCTTTGAATTATATTGCTCCTGTTTTTCTAGGTCCAGAGGTATGTCATTAGGTTACTTATTTGGGACTTTCTGTTTTTCTTATGTGGGTACTCAGTGCTATAAATTTTCCTCTTAAATCTGTCTTTCAAGTGTCCCATAGATTTTGGTATGTTGTGTCTCTATTTTTGATTAATTCTTGAAGTTTTTTGATTTCTCCCCTTATTTCTTCTCTGATCCAGTCCTCATTTGAAGTTCTACTATTCAGTCTTCATGTATTTATGTAATTTCTTTTGGTCTTCCTATTGTTGATTTCTACTTTTATTCCATTATGATCTAAAAAGATATAGGGAGTTATATTACATTTTTTTAATTTGCTGGTACTTGCTTTGTGGCTTTGTGTGCTTCTGTTTTGGAGAAGGTTGCATGAGCAGCTGAGAAAAATGTGTTTCTAGCTGTTGTTGGTCTATTTAAATTCATTTGGTTTATAGTATTCTTCAGTTCTGAAGAGTCTACTCATCTTTTGCCTGGAAGGTAGATCTAGTAGTGTGAACGGTGTATTGAAGTCTTCCAATATTATTGTATTTGGGTCTATTTGAGACCTAATGTTCTGGAGAGTTTGTTTTATAAAAGTGGGTATATCCACATTTAGGGCATAAATATTTACTATCATTACCTCTTTTTGTTGGATTGTACCTTTTATTAATAAGAAGCGACCTGCTTTGTCTCTTCTTATAAGTTTTAGCTTAAAGTCTGCTTTGTCAGATATTAGTGTTGCTACTCCTGCTTGTTTTCTATCCCCATTTGTATGGAATATCTTTTTTCATCCTTTTAACCTATGGGTATCTTTGCCTATAAGGTAAGCTTCTTGCAAGCAGCATATAATTGTATTATGTTCTTTAATCCACATTTCCAGTCTATGCCTTTTAATTGAGGAATTTAGACCCTTGACATTCAGTGTTATTTCTGAGAGGTGATTTTTGTTTCCTGTCATTTTAGTTATATTTTTTGTTTGATATGGTGTTATTTTTCCTTAGTTGCCCATCTGGTGAAATTTGCCCCTTCTTTGTTTTTGGTATTTACTTTTTTCTTCTTTGTGTTTTATTTCTTTTTTTTTTTTTTTTTTTTT
>PVLC010019696.1:0-30240 GCA_004027655.1 Graphiurus murinus
AGATTTAAAATTATTATTCAAAGGAACAACTAAGACTAAATCAGGATAAGTTTTATTTTTTGTGCTTCTTTTCCATTATAACTACATTATGTCTACATTATTTTTCCAGGAAAAAACAAACTTCTGGGCACAATATGCCAAAGGTATTAATTAGAGATGCCTGTTAGATTTGTGGGCTGTTACCCACATCTAGCTCATCAGGGCCCCTAATGGGTACCCCTAATACTAAAAAATGATTGGCTAAAACTCCAAAAGACTCATTACTATCTTAAAACTTGCTATATGAGCTAATGTCTCCCAGTGGCCTACAAATAAAAACCTTAAACAAAAAGGGCCATAGAAAGTTTCTCTGTAAATAAAACAAATGTATGGCATTTTACCAAAAGTTATCCATCCTAAACTCAAAATTTATCTAAAATAAAAGATAGCAATAATGAGTACCTAAGAGGATACTCTCAAATATAAAATAGACATGTTTGGGTAACACCCACTATGGAAAAACTCAGTCAAATGACAGCCTTGTGTTGGAAACAGAGAAATCATTCACTTAAATTTTTGAGTAATTCTACTCATAAGCTGGGATAAATTATATGATTATATTAAAAGATACAGATTAGTTTGCTACCAATTGGGGGTAAAAAACAAAAACAAGGTGGCCAACACCAAATGGCACCCAATGGCTGTGTGGTGGCAACCTTCGGCCATGATTACCTCCAGGCTAGATAGGAAGATGTACATTAGGATATCCTTGGGTACAAGGGCACTGGACTAAGACCATAGACCGTCCAGCTAAACTCCCAAATTTGCAACATTGGTGGACACGATCAGTCTTCCACTGGTATGATTATGTAGTCTCTATTCTATTCCCCTCAGCTGGACTCAAAGATGTAATCTGGCATATAGAGTCCTTTAATAAGTATATGCAAAAGGATCTAAATGACACAGCTAAAAGCATTTCACTAATAAATGATGAAATGCAAATGATAAAAAAGGCCATCTTACAAAATCAAATGGCCCTTGCCATATTGACGACAGCACAGGGGGGACCTGTGCAATTATTACTTCTCTGCTGTTCCATTTACTTTTGTTGTCACATGTGCTTACCTTCTCTTTCAGAATACCAAAGAGTAATGTTTCTACAACCAACAGACCCTGACCTTCCTATGTCTCCTTTAGATCAACTAAACAAACTTCCAATCCTCGGCTAGACAGGGACAACGATCCCTTATAAACTTTCCCTTAATTCTCACATTTGGCCCATGGATTTTTAAAAAACTAACAGCCTTCAAAAGATCCCAGATAGACTCTGCCTTGGCCAAGCCCATCCAGGTGCATTACCAGCACCTGGACATGATGGATAGATGGGACTCTGGTTATCAGGAGCCTGAAAGCCCCCAAACTCGCTCCCTCCCCACAGTGACAGCATCTCAACCGGAGAGATGCTTACCTGGATTATAAAGGCCAGGTATGGGCATCGAACCGGGTGCAAAGCAAAGCATCGCACGAGAAAGGTCCCAATTGACCTCCTCCGGATTTCTCTGGGAGTATACCTGGTTTGCATAGAGGTTGACATCACCTAATAGACTAGGGCTGGAGGTATAGCTTGGAGGTAGAATGCCCCTAAGTTCAATCCCCAGTACCACAGAAACAACTTGGCTCTGCCTCTCCTCCCAAAAAGATGTCGAGAGCCATACAGAGTGGGCATAGCCCACAGGAGGAACCAGGTCAATGTCTCCCCCGGTTGGTCAAAGCCCACTCCCTATAAAACAAAAAGGGAGGAGATGTCGGGGGCAGGGAGGCTGATCAGAGCTGGAATTCACACTTTAAGGAAACTCCTCCTCAATAGCCACAGTGACTATGCAGAAACCGGTTCTATCTGTTAACCCGCTGAGGCCTTTACCTAAAAAGGACATGGTCAGCCTTGACCAATCCTGCAAGCCACATAAGCTTACCTGACCCCCCTGAACCCACCCCTCACCTCTAGCTACTTAAGCAGCCTTTCTTTAATAAAAATTGAGGCTTGATCAGAATCCTGTCTTGCCTCCATTCTTTCGCGTCGCTTGTTTGTTTCATTCCTTTAGGTTAAGCCGCCTCGGTCTCACGTCCTCAAACCCCGCTGGCCGGGGCACCATTACATATCAGGACCATCTAAATGAAGAGCTGAAACAGAAACACATTCATGTTCTATGTGCCAGAAATACCAGTGATCACCCTGTATTGCGACTAACAAGACCAACCCACCTGACATCTGTTGAGATGAGAGTGCTGTGCGGCTGGTGGGAAATGAGAGGAATGAAATTCGGTAACTGTTTTTCTGAAACACAGACCTCATAACGAATACTCCCCTTTTAAAAGAAGAAATAACTAGCAGAGTGTCTTTCCATCAGGCTCATGAGGCCAATGCTTGGACAAGAGAAGGGATAGTTCAGAGAAGATACAGACATTTCTCTTTTTTGAAGTAATAGGATGATAGTGACCTATAGCTACTTTTCCTACTTACCAGGTATGACGAGGCTGACTTCTACCAGTGGGGATATAGAAAAGCTGAAAGACCTTGAGTATTCTTAGACCACCTGATTATGTGAAGGGAAAGGGCCCAGTGGGGCATATTTATTTATATATTTGTTTATTTTACCAAGGAAATTTGTTAAATCCTAGTAATAATCTCTACTGAGCCTCACTGATAATTATCTCAATGGAGTTTTTTAAAATATTCCCTTTCAAATGCCAAAACAATTCATCATGATAATCTACAAAAGCTAACATGGACTGGGTGTTGTGACCCATTACTTGGGAAGTTAAAACAGAAGAATTGCAGGTTTGAGGACAACCTCAGCAATGTAGCATGACTCTCAGCAACCTAGCAAGATCCTATTTTAAAAGGGCTAGGAGTGTGTAGCTCAGATATAGAATGTCCCTGGGTTCAATCCTCAGTAACACACACACACACACACACACACACACACACACACACACACACCACACTCAGAGCCTAACATGGGTATTTGTACTCACTCCAGGAATTCTATTAGATACTCCTGTGTTGTGTTCTTAAATGCCTCTCATTCACCAAGTCCTGTAGTTTCCTCCTCTTCTTTTTGGCTCTTGTTTTCTTCTAGCTCTTATATTAGATGACTTTGTTTTGTACCACCTATCCTGACTTTCATATTGGACACACATTGGGACACAACTACTATTGGCTCCATGAACTGCTCTCTCAGGTAAGAAGTCCTTTGTTTCTATCCCTTGAGACTCTTCCCCTTTTCTCCATCCTCAGTTCTCTCATAGGACCCTCCTCACTGGTTCCATTTGACAGGGTAGAGGGACGAAACAACTATTACTACAGGTAATTTAATTAGAATGGGTAAATTAGAGCATAAATTTGAATATCTAGGATATGGTGAATATTAGTAATTGCCTGTCTAGTTTTTTAACCTCAATGGAGAGATTGGAAGAAGAATCTCATGTGGAAAAGATGGAAAGAGCTGTCACCTAATCCAAGTTTGGTTCTCAAACTTGAGTATCTAAATCCCTTGAATGCCTTGTTTAAATAGATCCATCCCTCTCTCTTCTCCTACTGATGTTTCTGATTTAGTAAGGATGAGCACCAAGCTTTGCCTTTCTTTTCTTTTTTGGTACTGGGGATTGAATTCAGGGGTATTCTACCTCTGAACTACACTCCCACTCCCTTTTATTTTTTATTTTGAAACAGGGTCTTGCTAAGTTGCCAAGGGTCTTGCTAAATTGCCGAGGGTGGCTTGGAACTTGCAATTCTCCTGTCTCAGCCTGCCAAGTACTGGGATTAGAGAGCAAGTATTGGAATTAGAGGCATGTGCCACCACACAGGCTCAAGATTTGCATTTCTAACAGGATCTCAGGTGATGCTGATACTTTTTCTGGAGATTCATACTTTGGCAAACCCTGAGCTAACATTATATGAACCAGGCAGATGGTTCATATCAGCAGTGAAGTGGGTTTTTGGAAAGGGAGACTAGATTTAGCTATTTTGAATTGTAGTAAATATGGAAAATGAATGCTAAGATTTGGTTAATTGACTTTCCTAGGATTTAGACTCATCTACAATGACATCCTCTTTTCTTTTCTGGAACATGCAGTCAATAGACAATCTAGACTCGACAGATTCCCTTGTGACAAGTTGGGTTGGCTTCTGATAAGTATATGAACCAGGTTTTTCCTATTTTTATAGGTCTCTGGCAAGCTTTTATTGCCAATGAGAGTTATTTTTTTCATATGTAGAAGTAGTAACACACACTCTAGAAGTTATTTTAGAAATTCCAATGGTTAATTTTTTGTGTCAATGTGTGGTTAGATAGTGTTGATATATAAGATATTTGGTCAAACATTATTCTATGTTTTTTTAATGGTATGTTCTAAGATTACCATTTAAATCAGTAGACTTTGAATAAAGCACAATACCTTCCATAATGTAGGCCAGCCTCATCCTCTGTTGACGGCCTTAGTAGAAACAAGGCTGACCTCTCTTAAGGAAGATGGGATTCTGGAAGCAGACTGCCTTCAGGCTCAAGCTACAAGTTCTCCCTGGGTCTCCAGTCTACAGGCTCACCCTGCAGATTTTGGACTTGCTCATCTTCACAACTGCGTGAGCCAATTCCTTAAAATCAGTCCTTCTTTCCCTTCCCCCTCTCTCCCTTTCTCCCTCTCTTCCTTACTGTTCTCTCTCTCTCTCTCTCTCTCTCTCTCTCTCTCTCTCTCTCTCTCTCTCCATATCTATCGATCTATCTATCTATACTTTTTAAAATTCTGCTTTTCTTGAGACTCCTAATGAATACTCTAGTCATCTTTTTGGTACTTGGCAGGATATGCATTTGTACACCATTTCCCAGAGTGTGATCCATATATAACCATCCTGGTGAATTTTTTTTTTTTAACTGAAAATTTTCCAAATAAATTTAATCATATATTTCTTTCTTTCTTTTTTTGCTATGCATTACCCATTAACCACCAAGGGAATCTATGTCCTACAGAATGATTTGGGGAATTGATATTTTAGTGATATCACTTTCCTTTACCCTGAAACTCACCTCCATCTATACCTGTTTCTCCTCTTTCTTAGGTGTGAATGGTTTCTGCCACTGTCTGGGCTGGCTTGTGTCTTAGGTCTGGGTACCTAGACACAATGTGTCTAGAGAGGAAACATTCACTGTTGGAGCTCACTCAAGTCAAGTAAGAATGAATTTGCAACTGTTCTACTGCTGGAGAGACACCTTGGACAGCTAGCCCCAAACTCTTCTTGCCATCTCTGTGGGCACTAGAAATGTAAAGAAAAAAGGCTTCAGATGACTCTAGTCCTAGCCAACATCTGAGAACAAATGCATGAAAAACTCATTGGGAACCACCTAGCTGAGTACACAGTCAACACCCATGGAAGTGTAAGAGAAAATAATAAGTGGATTAATAAATTGATTTTTGTTTTGTTTTGTGGTACTAGGGATTGAACCCAGGAGCATTCTACCTCCAAGCTATACCCCATGTCCTTTTTACTCATTGTTTTGAAACAGGATCTCTCTTGATTGCTGAGAGTCTTGCTAAGTTGCTGAGGCTGGTCTCAAATCTGAAATCCCTGTGTCTCAGCCTCCCAAGTACTGGGATTACAAGAGTGTGCCACCATGCTTGGCTATAAATTGATGTTTTATTTATTTAATTTTTATTTTTTGAGGTGCTGGGGATTGAACCCAAGGGCATTCTAACTCTGAGCTACACCACCAGCCCTATTTTATTTGGAAACAGGGTATCACTAAGTTGCTGAGGTTCTCTTTGAACCTGCAATATTCCTGTCTCAGACTCCAAAAATGCTGAAATTACAGGCATGTGACACATTGTTGAGCTTAAATTAATGTTTTTAAACCATTAGTTTTTGGGCGTTATGAGCTAAATATCTGAATTTCCTCAAAACACATGCTAAAATCCTAACTTCTGATATGGTGTTAGGAGCTGAGACCTTTGGGAGGGTATTAGGTCATGAGGACTGAGTCTTCCTGACAGGGTAAGAGGGCTGAGAGCTAGCTTGCTGCCTTTCCACCATGTGAGGATGCAGTGACAAGTCAATTTTAATGTTTTCAGAAATGGGGCCTTAGTAGACATATGGATATTCAATTATAAAGAAAGAATTCTTTTTTTTTTTGCCTTGCAACTAATGGGAATATTCAAAAACTTTGAAAATTAGTAATTTACACATTTGTTTTTAAGGATGATAACTGCCTTGGTTCTTATAGACTCTTAAACAAGTAGATCAAACCAAGGACTGAGGACATGATAATATCTATGAAGTCTAATGCACATCTATGTGAAATGTTTACCTGTCTGGGTAATAATTACTGTTGTCAAAGGTGTCTGGGAATATTTATTATGCTTCTGCTCATCAAACTCAGATGCAAAATACACAGTGGATACCACTGCTGAACAAGTTGGAAATCCATTTCATCATCACTTTTCTTATAACTGGTTTTGGATTTTATCTTTCAATGAGGCTTAAGTCTTCACTTGTCATTGTATTCCAGTTTTGGGTACTGAATTTCATTTTTAGGAATGTGAAGATGAGTGTAAGCCAGGCGTGGTGGAACATACTTGTAATCTCAGTACTTGGGAGACTGAGACAGGAGGATTGCAGGTTCAAAGCCAGCCTCAGCAACTTAGTGAGGCTCGCAGCAACTTAGTGAGACACTGATTCCAAATAAAAAATATGGAATAGGTCTGGGGTGGTGTGTAACCTAGAGGTAGAAGCTACTTGGGTTCCATTCCCAATATCCCCCCCCCCAACAACAACAAAAAACCCAAAATCAACAACAACGATGAGTCTAGTCATTTTGTTCAACCAAGGAATACCATCACAGGCAACTTTTTCATTTTTTTTTTACCAGATCCAGGGCAAACAAAATAATTTTTTAAAACCCAAAAATCAATCAGAAAACAAATCCACAATATTTGTCAGGGTCTTCTGATGTATCAATGGTATGTTTGATGAATATTTTTGCACATATGTAAATTAGATTTAAGGAAATATAATATATGTATAATCTGGTATGTCAAAATCACATACTTTATTAGCAACATAAATATCCCATTTGGTTAAAAAAAGAAGCTACCAGTTAAGAATAAAGCATTTGGGAGAAAATATGCCCCACTAGATTTGTTTGTATTCAGAACCAATGATTTTTTGCCTGGCATTTCATAGAATCTGAGATGCTTCGATATTCCTAATCTTTTGGCATTGTGGGAGGTCTTCACCCATCTCTGTTCTGACTGAGCTGTTCTGTCACTGGTAGAAGACTTTTCTGTTCAGATGGAGCTACTCTCTTGTAGTCCAGTCTTTTATTTTGCAGATTAGACTCTTGGAATCCCTTCATTGGCCTGTGGAGGGTCATAGGAAGGAAGTCTCCAGTGGAAGTTGGAGAACTGATACTGTAATCTAGTCTAAGCATCATTTAAAGTTGGCAAAGAGAAATGTGGGACACAGTGTACTCAGCATTATCCATTTTTGTTCTACTAGCAATTTTCTCCAAGATCAGGACATCTTGAGGTCTCCAGATTGGAAAAGAATCAATTTTTTTTTGTGGCAAATTGAAATCAACCTTTTTCAAATAACCAAGTTGTGGTATTGTAAGTTCAAATATAGTTTCCAAATAGTCAGCTACAATTTTCAAGTGTTTTACAAATAAGAAAATTGAAAATAAATTATTTTATCTACTCCCAAGCTGCAAAGAATTAATTTAACTAACATTTTGAACAAAAAGAAAACATTACAAAAACCTGAAAAAATGTTGGTATAAAAACTATTGCAAACACTTGTTTACTTGAGATTAGAAAAACTAACTGAAAATGGTACCCATACAATGGTGAAATTATATCATGAGTGCATAGAAGAGCTGTTCTTCTTGATCATATGAAATATTAATTTTTTAAAATTAGAAACCACAGAGATTTATTGTTCACAGTTCTGAAGCTGGGAAGTTCAAAATTATGGCTTGATGTCTGATGAAGCAGGCCTGCATTCTGTTCCATAGATAGAAACTTCTAGATGTGTCTTTACATGGGCAACTAAAAAATTGGCATGTTGATGTCAGGGGGGACTGAGCTCTGACCCCTTTTACAAAAGCACTTAATCCCTTTATGACTGAATTACCTCTAGAGGCCCCCCTCATATGACCTTGAGGGGTACAATATGAAATTTGGTGGAGGAGGGCACAAATATCCAGACAGTAATAGTGTGCCAGCTGACAAAAATCTTTGAAGACTGTGGTTCACAGTATTTTTACAAAAGAAAAAGATTTTTGAAAGTTAATTGGAAATATACATCTTGTCACTTTGTGGTTGATAATGCAAGTAATATTTAAAGTTATTTTATGGTATGGATATCTGCACCAAATTTTATTTGCATTATTACAATAGTTGTAGAAAACTGTGAATTTCAAATTGGAATAAAGTCAACCTTACATTTTCATGATAAAACATAATTGAGGGGTGGGAAACAGAGATCTGAGAATGTTTTTGTTGTTTAAAATAATTAAAATTTTTAATTGACATAATAATTATATGTGTTTATGGGGTACAGTGTAATATTTCAATACATCTATGCAATGCATAACAATCATACCACAGGGTAATGGGCATATTCATCCCCTCAAACATTTATCATTCCTTTAGGTTGAAAATATTAAAAATCCTCTCCATAAGTTATTTTGAAATATACAATTAGTAGTGTTAACCAGTCTCGTAATATTTAACTTTTAGAAAGGAGAACATTCACATTGAAGTATTTTTTACTGTGAACTGTAGCACACATACCCAAACACATAAAAAAAGAATACAACTTTAAGAAACTTTAAAAGCAAACACTGTGTAGCAACCACCTAAGTTAAGAAAATGTATCCTGCTCACTGTCCAGAAGTCACATCAAGTTGGTGTGTTTTTCTCTGGGTCTCACCCTGCTTTCTCCCCCTCCTTGTACATGTTATTGAGATCGGTATTGATAATTTCATATATGTCATAGTATATTTGAACTGTTTCCTTCATCAAGTATCCTATTAATTAAAAACAATTTTTGTACTGGGATTGAACCCAGGAACATTCTATCTCCAAGCAACACTCTGATCCTTTTATTTTTAAAATTTTGAAATGGGGTCTTGCTAGTTTGTTGAAAGTTTCAGTAAGTTGATGAGATTGGCCTTGAACCTGTGATCCTCCTGTCTCTACCTCCCAAGTACTCCCAAGTACTGGGATTACAGGTGTGTGCCACCATGCCTGGCTCTCCTACTAATTTTTTAAGACCTGAGATTATACTGTACTAACACTCTGTACGTATTTCTATGCTGGTAGAATATGAATCTAAAGTAGAGAGATGACTTTCTTCTTTTTTTTTTTAAATGTGCTTTTATTGGTGCATTATCATCTCAAGAGGTTGTGACTTTCACCAGTGCTTAGAACAGTTTCTAACCTGAGGAGGCACAAAAATCAGTTGAATAGATGTTTGAATGAATATGAGATTTGAGAAACTAAACTCAATTTATCCAATTGCATGTGTTATTTTAAAAATTTGAAATAGGGTCTCACTAAGTTGCAGAGGGCCTTCCTAAGTCACTGAGGCTGGTCTTGAATCTGCAGTCTTCCTCTCAGCCTCCCAAGTACTGAAATTACAAGGGTGCACCACTGTGCCCAGCCTCTTTCTTATATTTTGAAGCAAATTCCAGATATTGTAGCATTTCAGTCCCTTTAAGTTAAGAACTCAAATTCCACACTACCATTATTGTGCTAAAATAATAATTCCTTAAAATCAAATTTCAGGTTAGTATTCACATTTCTAATCATCTTATTACTCATTTTTTTTAGTCTGTGGTTTTTTCTCTTTTCTTTGGAATTAGGTTACAAAAATAATTCACATGTAATAAGTGGTTGCTATATCTCTTAGATCTATTTTAATTTATAGGTTTTACTTTCTTTCTTGTAATTTAATTGTTGAAAAGACTAGATTGTTTGTCTTATAGGTTTTCCAGTCTGGATTTGCTGACTGAGTTTGCAGTTTGATTTGGGTTTGCAAAATAATGATATTCTAATTGCATCATTTTTCTTCATTTGTGTCTATAAAGAGAAACTTGTCATCTATTATCTAGAGTAGTATATTTCATAAATGAAAGACAAGATTAATGATTAATTTTTTATGTAAAATTTTGAAATAATGAGTTTGCTCCTTAGCAACCATCAATGCTAGGGAATTTGTGTGTGTGTGTGTGTGTGTGTGTGTGTGTGTGTGTGTGTGTGTGTTGTTTTGTATGATTATGAGTGTGTAAACTCATGGGTTTAAACATAGTTGATATATGACAGCTTTTTAAGAACATTTTTAATACATTTCTTGTAAAATAAGTTGTGATGTAGATAACGCCACAAAATGAATCTATAGTTTAATGAGTTATTATACGAGGAACATACCTGTAATTCTGTCTAGGTTCAGAAATAGAATATTAGTCATGTGCTCCATACCCAGATATTTCTCTCTGCAAAAGTTACAACATCCTGAATTTTACAGAAATCACTTTCTTTACAGTTTTATTAATCAAGTATGTCATCTCAACACCATAATTTAGTCTTGCCCATTTAAAAAAGATAGCTATTTTGAACAGGCTACTGGTGATGTGGTGCTCTTTCATCAGGAAGCACATGTCTCCTTCTTGTCTCTCTTTTTGTAAGCTGAGTAGCTACTGATATGTAATGCTTGGATTAGTCCATTGGTAGTTGGAAAAATGGTGAATTCTATCATTTCCTTTCAATGTACTAATTGGAATACTTTTATAAAATAGGATTCCTTCCACATCTAGTTTGGTTCGGTTCATATAGGGCTGGATAAATGCCTCATTCTTTTCATTGAGTTATGTTTTCAAGAGAATGAATTGGCTACTGGTCATCATCCCAAGGTGACAAATTAGTGTTCTATTTCATTTTTGTAACATCATTAACTCACAGATTTACATCACTTGGTAAGTGTTGGTTATCATCTGTTTTAAGCCCTGTACTGTTTCATCTTGAGTCCCTTTGATAGACCCTATTAGTCTTTCATAGCTTTCCTGTATTTTGGGATGACAAGATGTTCTGGAAATCTCTGGTTCCATATCTGGAACCAGACAATTCCCCAAGAGGCTCTGGGTGCTAGTCCACAGTCTTGGGTAGGAACACTAGCTATGCTTGCATTTTCATAATTTTTAGGTCTGTACAGGGCTAGAGTTACAATATGCATGTGGTGTGTGTGTGTGTGTGTGTGTGTGTGTGTGTGTGTGTGTGTGTGTGTTGATTTCTGAGGAAGTTCTCATCTCTTCATTTAAATTCAAGATCACAGGATTATAGGTTTTCTTAAACTGTTCTGTATCAAAGCTAGATTTCTTTTCTTCAACATTGAGAAATATGATTCTCAAGGACATACTGATTGAGAGATATAGAATAATTAAAAATTACTAATTTCTTGTATCCTAAATCACACATACAACATTCTTAAAACAACAATAATATTGTCATCACTAGTATAATTGTTAGGAACAGTTGGAATTCATTTGCATATATGTTTTCATTTTTACCCATCTTTTAAAAAGTTGCATTGTATCAATGCTAAGTGTGCATGCTACACTACATCTTCTCCCTTTTAGCCTTAATTAATTTTGTTTCTACAAGTAACTATATTTAATGTTTATTACTTATTCTTTGGACAATGCCTCTTCAGTTATTTTGGTTGTCCTAAGCTCACTCTCTAGTGGAGTCCTCAGAAAAATTTAGAGGAAACAGTAGCCTTGAGTTCCAGCATGTTGAAAAGTTCCAGTTTGTTTGAGTCCTTTATACTAAAGAGTTGGTTTTACTGTGAAATTTTGGTTCATATTTCCTTATTTTGAATATCTTAAATATATTGTCCCCTTTTCTCTGGCATAGAGAATTACTATAAAAAAGGCATATGACAATCTAATTTTCTTTCCTGTAGGAATCATTTGCTGTTTTTGCATAGAAACCCAAAGGATGTTTTTCTTTTTCCTCAAAATCCAGTAATTTTATTAGAATATGTCTCAATGTTGGTCAATCTGGACTTATATTCTCAGGGACATGTATGCTCTTTAAATGTGAGTTTTAAATCTTTTTTTTTAATTCAGAGAAACTTCTTTAATTATAGGCTTATTATTTATTTTATGTTTATTCTTGTTTTGTTGTTATTATTGCTCCTTTTTTGAGGGGGTGGAGGACATTCTTACTATTCCTTTATTTTTGTTATCTTCTTCAGGACTTCTACTCTCTGAATTTGGATCTTCTTTGCATATCTTCATGTTGCAAAATGATAGCATGTATCACTTTCTCTTGTATACTTTCTTTCTTCATTTCTTTTAAATATAAAATGTTTTTTTCTTCTGTTTCTTTTAAGGAATTATTTGTTGTATTCATTCCCTCTTGTGTTCATTCTAGATTATCCTTTATTTCCAAAGTAATTTTTTAAATTTCAAGTTCTTTTCTTGATTTCCTCTACTTCACTTATGAGTTACTTTAATTATCTTTATGGCTATTTTTTATCGATTCTGTCTTTTTTGCTATTATTGAATAGAGTGCTGTGTTCTAATCAATGATTGATTTTGTCTTTTCAGCATGCTTTCATTGTTTAGCAGGCTGTTACTCTGATTCTATGAGCTAAACTTTCAGAGTTTTTTGCTTTTGTTTTATATGAAATTGGTTTCCTGTATTTTAATAAACATGGTGTATCTGTCAGCATTCTTGCAGCCATAATCTAAATACTTGACCATATAACTTAGAGGAAAGAAGATTTATTTTCTTATTTTTTCAGGCTCAGTCCATGTGAGGCTGGGGAGCATGGATCTCAGGGCATGGCGGCGGGAGGCAGAGGGAGAACACATGGGCTGTGCTCCTCACATCATGGAGGCAAGAGAGCTAGGAGGGGGAGGAGGAACCCTTTATATAATCCCTAAGGCAGCACCCTCAGGGATGCACCTCTAGCCACAACCTACCGGCCTATGGGGTACCACCCAGGTAAATCCATTACAATGGATCTATCCACTTTTGGGATTACAACCCTCAAACATTAAGTGACCTCTTTAGGGGACATTTTATATCTAACTGTAACACATGGTTCAGGATAGCTTTCTGACTTCACACAGCTTCCTCATCTGTTGTTTTCATATTGTGTCAAAAAAATATAGCAGCTTTATTCTGAAGATTTCCTGGATTTATTTTCCTCTTCTGCTAGTTGCTTTATGATATCACGTACTGGAGTAGTTCTCAATACAGTAATCACAACTCAAGCACCTAGTTTTGTTATAAATGTTGTCCAAGGATTTTAGTTTTGTTATCTAGTTACTCTTTTGTTTTTATGTGGGGATTTGGAGAGTCTAAAACAATGTCCTGTAACACCCTTTGCCCAAACCTTTGAGAATCCATTCTGACATAGATTATAAGGTTCTTTTAGGATAGACCTCAGTCAAGACCAATGAAACCACCAGGGAGTATAATTCAGAACCAGAACAGAACACAGGGCATTTGTAGCTTCCTCATGGAAACTTTGACTTTCTAATCAACCCTATATGAAAATAGACTCTTCTCATTTCTGTCCCCTCATCTACTGTTGTGGTTCACACTGAATAAGTTCACAATCTAGATATTTAATCTTTGTTTCATGGGTAAAGTTGGGCACTTCAATTTCTTGGATTTGGGCTGTTAAAAGCATCAACTAAAATTTTTAACAATCACAACACTTTCAAAAAAAGTGAGAGTGAATCATGTGGGCAGGCAAGCTAATAACATGGCTCTTTTAAAAAACAATCCATCCAGCCATTGCCATTCAAAAAGTATTTACTGGGTACTTATTGTGACACAAGAACTGTCCTAGGGCATTGGGTTCATGCCAATAAAAGAAGCAAACATCTCTACTGTTACAGCATTAAGATACAGGGGATCAAAATTTTTGAATGTTTTTTCAGTGGTCATCCTATTGTTACTTGAGCATGCTTTTAGGGGTGGTGCCCACCCCACTTTCAGATTCCTCCAAAAACCTTCAGTGCATTCCTTGAAAAGAGTTCTGGTAAGTATCATTTTATTCATTTCATTACATTTCCAGGGATGGTGTAGAATACCTTGAAAAGCAGTTGTGTGGTATTTTTCTTAATCTCATTGGGATTTCAAAGAGTCACCCAAATGTGGCAAGCAAGATTTAAACTGGTTTCTGTTAAAAGCAAAAGTTACTTAAGGAAGGTATTTTGACACCTCAGATTACCATAAAATGGTGTGAGTACTTTCTTAGATTAGTAAGAATTTGGGATATTTGTGTGTATATGGGGGTAGGGAGATGGGAGGAAAGGGAGATAAGGAGTAGAGGTTGTTGAAGAGGAAAAGAGGAGGGATAAAAGCCCATATCCTCTATACCGGCAACTTAAGAAAATCTAGTATCTTGGTAGCTTATTTCATGTACTACCTGGAAATGTACATTAACAGGAAGCTTTCTGCCCACCGCTGACTCTCCTTTTCCCATCCTTGGGTCTGCTGGGATCTGTTAGTGGGCGGAAGACGTTGTCATTGTTTATAATGTTCATAAGCCTGCATGGATGTGAATGACATATATTTAGAAATCAAAATAAAGCTTTAGGAAGATCTTCAATTTAATGGAAACTAGTCTAGTCATTTGGGAACCACAAGAGCTTTTTAGGGAAAGCCTGACTCTGCCAGCTGGAGGAAGTGTGGGTGTATGGGGTCCCGGTGACACCTGTGATGTCAGTCACCCCCAGCCCGAGGCTGATTGGCTCCCAGAAGCTGCAGCAGAGTTTAAATTCCTGCACCATCAGAGAAGCATTCAGAGTCGCTTCATAGAGATTTCCTCTGTGAGAACTTCAACCTGATTTTTGAGACATTTGGAAAAGTCTTTGTGAACTTAAGAGGGTAAGATATTTTCATCACCTAACTTTTTAAAGACTTTGAATTTTGTTGTGCTGTTTGAAAATATTAAATGTGTATACATGTCGAGAAGCATTATGAGAAGCAGAACAAGATGGGGAGAGTTGAGCTTTTGGTAAAAACAATTCCCATTTTTCTTCCTGTTGTTAATGCCACAGCAAGAAGTGACATGTTGAGTCAATAGGTATTTTTCTTGGTAATGCTTTTACTAGATCTCTTCATTGTACATCTGAAAAGGAAAGTCTGCTGAGCAGGAGACTGATGGAAGGTCATTTTAAGCTCAGTTTTAAATAGCAAAACACTTTTACATTCAGGTTTCCTAGATATAAAGATGTTGTGAAGGAATCTAAACTAGGGTGGCATAACTTTGAAAACACAGTCTTTTAAACTAAAACCCAATTACTGTTCTTCACCTGGAAAGAATCCAGTGATATTCATTATGAACTGAGTGAAAGTCCATCTTATGGTCACTGAGATGAACCGAGGGTGTGATATTGTTTGTATTATTTAGCTGGGTATTCATGTGAATACAATGCCTTGTATGTTGCCAGAATTCAATGAATGTTGAATACTATTATCTTTAAGATGTTTTCTAGTGTAGAAGACTTCAGCATGCACATAATCCTATGCATATATATTTTTACTTGCTGAATTTATTCTACTTCCTCATTGATGCCACAAGTACCTGTCCTCTGCATCAGAGAGTGGGTGCTTGGGGCAGGCCATGCATGCTGCACAGCATCTAGAAGGTCCCCTGTGTAGCAGCAATACTTTAAGCAAGCTGTCCTTTTCAGGAGCAATAACTTCTGGTTAGCCAAACTTTCTGAGACTCACATGGACTATCCTATGTTAGCAATTAAAAATATGTGACTGAATGATTTTCTAAAGGGCATTCATTAGTTCACTTATCATCTCTCAAAAGGGGATGTGGACCAAGTGCCATAGATGCTTAGAGGCCTTCCCGATCCATACTTGGGACACCTCAGCTTTATTTTGCTGTGGTTAAGGTCATGTAACATTGGACTGATTATAACCAACCTCAAGACAATTACAATAGAAAAGACTGGAAATTTTTTTATTGATTTATTTGTTTGGCTCTCAGAATTCCTGGTAGAGTTCACACGCTGGCCAAATTCCACTTTATTTTCAAGGAGTAATAATGAAAACACATTCTAGCAGGTTTTTGTTAGTTGGATTGTGGGTAAATTTACTTTCACGAGACCAGCTTATTATTGTTATTACACATTGCTGTGCATTCAGCACCTGGAATAGTGCCTGTCACATTGACTATTGTCAACAAGTATTTGTTAGCTGATAATAAATGAATGTATTATTCATTAGTATTCTTGGGGATAACAATGCTAAGACAAAATAAGCAAACTAACATGATACATTGCTTTCTAAGGGAAAAAAGAGCCTTTGGTTTTTCAAGCTTTTATTTCCTTTATTTGGCCTGTTTTTTTTTTTTTTATATTTTGGCTTACATAAAGAAGATCTATACTTTACAAGTGAATTTTATTTGAAAAGTAAACTTTGAGCTGGGCATGGTGGCACATGCTTGTAATTCCAGCATTTGGGAGGCTGAGACTGGAGGATCTGGGTTCGCGGCCAGCCTCAGCTGCTTAGTGAGGCCCTCCGCAACTTAGTGAGACCCTGTTTCAAAATAAAGAATAAAAAAATAGGGTTGAGGCTGTAGCTTGGAGGTAGAATCCCCCTGGGTTCCATCCCCAGTACTGCAAAAAAAAAAAAAAAAAAAAAGTGAACTTTGAAAAAATTTTGGAAAGTTTCCTTACTTGAAAGTACAAAGAAGTTTTGGTTATACTCGAAACCTGAACCACAGTTGTTCTCTTCTCCTGATCCCATTTTGGGGGGAGGGGATATTTTTTACCTCTGGGAAAATAATTTGGAAAGGCTGGAAGTGTCTGACACACTGACTCCCACACAGGTGGATCTCAGGTCTAGGTTGTTATCCTCTTTTGTCACATGGTCTCATTGTTGAGTGACAGCATGTAGAATGTGGAAGTGACAAGAACCAGTCAATGAGGAGGAGTGTGGGGTTCTGCACTCCTCATTTTCAGGCTTGTAACTATTTTGCTAATTTATTGTTTAGAATAAGGCTGCTGCATATCTGTTTCTACTTTCTTTATGGTGGTAGCTACATTTATAAAAGTTTGGCATTCTCATTTGGAAATACAGTTCCCAAAAGTATCATTATTCTTATAAAAATATGAATTGTGAACCTAACATAAGATTTAATATCTGACTTTCTTTAGTGCTTAAGAGTGGGCTATAGTTTTTGAGAAGCAACATTAGTTCTCTCTCTGAACTCTAGTCTTTTATTTTAGTTCACTAAGCTTCTACTTGGAAAATTATCACTTTAGTTCAGGGTGCTAAATGGCATTTCTAGAGGCCTGAGCAAGTTGGTGCATCTTCCTTATGCTTCACAAAATTCCATTCCTGAGAAACGTGGACACTGGGAGTATGTACTTCCTCTGTGAAAAACCCACAACATTCACACTCACGGGTTCAGAATAAATGTACAGTGGCATTCCCTCGTTTCTTGGTTATTACATAATAGAGAAGCTAAAGAAAATATGGGAGAACTCAATAGTCATTCACCTGGTATCAAGGCTAGGATATTTGCTAGTGCTCAGAGCATCATGAGAGTGTCACTCTATTCACATTTCACTTGGAAAAGTAAAATGGTGAATCGCCTAACTTTCATTTGTCCTGTGAAGCTGAGACCATTTGTATGCAGTTATTTTGAGAATATCATATTTAGGCAAATCTTTCTTTCATTAAGAATGAATCTAAAAGCCGGGCATGGTGGCACACGCTTGTAATCCCAGCTTTCGAGAGGCTGAGACCGGAGGATCCGGGTTCGTGGCCAGCCTCAGCTACATAGTGAGGCACTTTGCAACTTGGTGAGACTCGGTTTCAAAATAAAGAATAAAAAATAGGGCTGGGGGTATAGTTCGGAGGTAGAATGCCCTTGAGTTCAATCCTCAGTACCGCAAAGAAGAAGAAGAAGAAAAAAAGAATGAATCTAAAAACTTAAAGATTTGATCGTTGGGAGGCTGAGATAGGAGGATCTGGGTTCGAGGCCAGCCTCAGCTACTTAGTGAGGACCTCTGCAACTTAGTGAGACCCTGTTTCAAAATAAAGAATAAAAAATAGGGCTGGGGATGTACCTCAGAGGTAGAATGCCCCTGGGTTCAATCCCCAGTAATGCAAAAAAGAAAAAAAAAGATTTGATTATGGGACTGAACTGAAGGGAGGTAATATCTGCTGAATTAGACTTCTTTTAGGTGCAGTTGGGAATTTTTATATGTTCTTCTCCATGAATATTAGGCAAAGGATTTAAAAAGAAATTAAGATAACATCAAAACCTGAAGACTGATATGTAGTATACTGAATTAGAACAAAGATATTAATACACAGCCAGGGTGAGATTCTTTGACTTGAGTCTCATGTTACCAACAATGTATATATTTAATATATAAGCCTGAAGCAACCTTGCAGGACTTAAAAAATATGTATATGGAAGTACATTGGACAAACATGTGAGAGCAGCTACAAGGGTCTACCAGTGGAGAACAAATTGTTTTTCTTTAAAACCATTTTGATAACTTTTTACATTAGCATCTAATATGTCTATTTTCAAATAGAGAAAAATTGTTTTTGAGGCACCAGTTCTTGAAGTGTGAAATGAAGCCACCTTCTAGAAAAATGCAGTTTGATTTGGTGTGTTTCTCTAAGTATGATTCACGAGTGTCTCCCAGACCTCTAATCTTCCTTACATCCTTCAGTGCTGAGGGTGACACCTAGCAGAAGCTCACATAATCATGTGTAATGGATGACTAACTGTATCACAGTAGATATTAAGAGCTTTCTTGAACTGTAATATGAAGCCCGCCACAGTAAATCTTTTGCAGATCAAGAAAAAGAAAGTATGAAAACAATCTATTTTGTCTAGACATTATTATGCAGTTATAAATGTGACTTAGAAGCCTCTGTGTGTGTGTGTGTGTGTGTGTGTGTGTGCGTGCACGTACAATACCTACCACCTATCAAGAGTGTAAATAAATGTAGTGTTTTAGGGGAATAGATTATCTGGGTTGCTCTGCTGTACTGAACTATGGAATTGTGAAAGTGAATGGCCAGAAATGGATATATTCAGGAAGTGTTTATAGACTTCCTTGTTAAGAAGTTTTCAGTTTATCTGTTAGGAGTGAGGTTTTTGTTTAATTTTAAGTAGCTTTATTGGGATATCATTTATATCCTGCATGCTTCACCTACTTGCAGTGGACAGTTCACTGGAGTCACAGGACAACTTTCACCACAGTCACTTTTAGACTGTGTGCGTTACCTGTGCCTTTTAGCCATCACTCCTCAACCCCTCATCTGCCCCAGCCCCAAGCAACCACTAATCTACCTTTTACCTTTATGGATTTGCCTATTCCAGACATTTCATATAAACCAAATCATACAAACGTGGTCTTTGGTGTCTGGCTTCTTTCACTTGGCACAATGTTTTCAAAGTCCTGCTACTTTGTAGCATGTATTAGTGGTTTTTCTCTCTTTTTATGGATGAATAATGTCCTATTGTGTAGGTATAGGACATTTTCTTTATAAATCCATTTGCCAGTTGATGGAAATCTTTATAAGATTTTTTTTGTTGTTGCTTAATATGGAGAAACAAAAAATTAAAATGCCTTGATTTCTTTAGCATGGAGTAAAACATCCCTGTCCTTTGTTGCAGGGGCAGAGACATCACACCCAACGATGAAGACCAGCATCCTGCTTATGCTCCTCTGGGGGTTATCTTGTGCTCTCCCAGTAAGTATCAGGGTAGGGATGCATGCACATTTATAACTTTTATATCTAAAACTTCACAATTTTTATTGCCTATGGACTGAAGTGGCAGTTAGATGAAATCAGCAGTTTCCTAGAAAGCTGTTTTCTTTTAAATATCATCCACATTATTCCTTATTCTGTTCAGTTTAATTAATATAACTTGCATTTTTCCTTTTCTTCTCCCATAGTCAGTGGTTTCAAAGTGTTGCTCAGACCTATAGAATCAACATCAATTAGGACTTTGTTAGAAATCCAAATTCTTGCTGGGCGTGGTGGTGCATGCTTGTAATCCCAGTACTTGGGAGGCTGAGACAGGAGGATTGCAGGTTTGTGGCAAGCCTCAGCTACTCCTTCTGCAACTTAGTGAGACCCTGTTTTATAAAAAATAGGGCTGGGAGTGTAGCTCAGAGGTAGAATGCTCCTGGGTTCAACCCTGAGCATGCTTGAGCGCGCGTGCGCACACAAACACACACACAGACACACACACACAAGAAATACAAATTATTTTGCCAAGTGTGGTACACACCTGTAATCCTAGTACTTGGGAGGCTAAGACAGGAGGATTGCAGGTTCAAGACCAGTCTCAGCAACTTAGTGAGACCCTATTTAAAAAAATAAAAAATAAAATAAAGCTGGGGATGTGGCTCAGAAGTAGAATGCCCCTGGGTTCAATCTCTAGTCACACACACACACACACACACACACACACACACACACACACACACACACACAATCATCTTGGGTCTTTCCTGAGATTTACAAATCTTGACTCTCTGGTAATGGGACACAGCAACCTGTGTTTTAACAAAGTCTCTGGTCCTGATGCAGGGTAAAAGGTGATTACAACTGCTCTTAGGTATGTAAAGTATTAACTGCTGTTGCTGTCTTGGGAACTTCTCTATGGGTTGACCATATATCCTAAATTTTCTAGGTAGCCAGGTATCAAAATACTGAATCTGAGAGTTCTGAAGAATGGAATGTAAGTAGAAATATGACTTTTAAAAATATTTTAATACATGATTAGTATAAGCTAGTTGGCTCCATTGCACATGTTGAAACTGTTAGTGACTTATGAGCATATTGACAGCCTAAGCTATAGGTAGAGCTATTTTTTAGTTCATATAAGAAATAATGCTTCAATTCCAGCTTAGGACTGTAATTTGGTCAGGAAGTATTTTTTTCTTTTAGTATTATTCTTTTAGTGAATATATATATATATATATATATATATATATATATATAGTAGAGTAAGGGGATAGTTAACAGTGGACCAAGACCGTCTGTGAGACATTAGAATTCAAAACCTGTTTAAACAGGAGATGTCTAGTAGACAGGAAGTCAAGTCCTTGGTGAGAAAAATAAAGCAGAGTGAGAGGATACTAGAGTCTTTGGAGTGATGGTAATGTTTATCAAGTGTTGACCTCTCAATAACCCAATAGATATTAACTCCCAATAACTTAAGAATCATTGCTGGCTATAATTCTGAGTGCTTTATATGTACTGAATTTCTTATCTTCATAATAGTCCAACAAATTAGGTTTTGTGTTTAGTGACTTAGTCTGTGTAGGCTGTAGGGTTAACATGTATTAGAGTCAGGCTTTGAATTTATGAATTTACGTCACTCTGGTTCCAGAATCTACATTTTTATCAGTGTGGCATATCCTTCTCAGGAAGGGGGCCGCCGGGTCTAGGAGGTCTATAAACTCTCAAGACTGGTGCTAGAAGTAAGGGCTAGCATTTTAGGCCACCTTAGAGCATTTCCTTCACTACTTTTCTTCCTGCTGCCTTTTGCATATGAAAGAGCATGGAACCAGTACCAAAATGGCGGTTCAAATAACACTAGAGGCCTCAAGTGGGGTCCTGCCCCTGCCTTGGGCTAGAAAAGACATTGCGGGTGTTTTATGAATGTTCATCGGATAAATCCATAGGCTGGTTAATTTAAAAGCAGCCACTGTGGATTCTCTCTCTCATTTAACCAGAGACTCACAAACATGCCTTGTTCTCAAGTCTAGCCTTAGCATGAGAAAAATACCAATGTCTTGCTTTCTTCTACCCATTAATTCCAAATGATAGCTGACTGGAGTGGAGTTTGCCATTGTGCTTGACTGCAGTAGCACAGGGCAAAGAGGAGTGATTATAGCTCCTTTCTCTGAGACATCCCCAGCCAAGCAACACTGAGAGGCATGTTGAAGACACGCCAATAGCAGCCCCTCCCTGCTCTACTTTGTACCTTGGGTGCCACTCAGGGCCTTGCCCTCCTCCAGGGGAATGGCAGGAAGAAGGGGTGGGGGATGGGACAGAAGTTACTGAGGCATTCTTGCAGTTCTTAGACTAAGGGATGTGAAACAAATCAGAACTATGAATATAGTGGTTAAATTTCATTTTTAACATTTGTTTTAATATTAGTGCTCTTTGGTGATTCAAGAAAAGTTTAATGGATTTCTCAATTCAGTTTTGTCTACTACTGAATTTTATAAGGTGGATATTCTCAAAACAGATTGTTTATTTGGTTCATATTACATTGAATAGTGCTCAGGATGCTTCCATGGGGCATTAGTTGATTCTATCCTCACAGCAACCTTCTAGAGTAGGCACAGTGGGTTTTGACTTTCACAAATTGGGGAAGTGAATTGTCCACCTGCACATAGATTAACCAACCACCCCACCTTACCTGCATCTGAAGAGTTTCCTGAAATAAATGACTTTCAGTGAAAACACCCATTTTGAGAACTAAAAACCAGAAATATGGGTTCTGAATTCCAGTGTTATTCTATGTTACATTTCCTCTAGGTTATATAAACATTCACCTTCAAAGAAAGTATATATATATATATATATATATATATATATATATATATATTCATTTTTTTGTAAGTGTATGAAAATTTTCTAGGTCTTTTATATCTTAAGGTCTTTTCAGGCTATTAGTAATTTTACCATCATTTTTTTTCAGCCATTTTACCATAAAATTTCATCATTACTCATGTAAATGTAAAATATGTACCAAAAGAACTTTAAAAATTGCCTAAAATTATTCTAAATATTTTCAATGATGTAATCCACTTATGAAAGAGTAACTTGTTTTCTTTCCTTTTTGGCAGGGTCATTTGGTGCAGTCGCCAACACCACCCACGGTAACTGTCTCATTTATTTTTGTCATAAACATCTCATAAAGTAATTTTAATGCTCTTCTCATCCATTGCCTTTTACCATTTTGAACACAGTAAATACAAACTTCAAGCAATTGATGTGTATCATATTTTCTCTTTCCTGAGGAATTACTAAAAGGAAAATAAACATTTATTTTCCCTTTCAGGAGAACAGTGAGTCATCAGAAGAAAGTAAAGTTAGCTCAGAGGAACAGGTAATTAAACAGGCTTTTCTTAACTGTTCTGGCTACTTAGAGATTGAAGGAAATGATGATAGATTAAATTACCTGGCAACAGCTCTAAATATAATATTTTCTAACCATTTGCTATGCTAAAAAGTCTCTCAAAATAAGAAGGGAAAAATGAGTGGGGAGAATTCCGATGTGAACTGGCTGTTCATTCCATTTTTATCATCTGAGACATTATGGCCCTAAATGTCCCTCCTAGTTAAAAACAAAAACACAAAACAAAACATGTACACACAGAGAGATGGTTATTAACTATGTTAGACAAGTAATAGCCTAAAATACTGCTTTTAGCATTGGAGCAGTTCAGATTAGGTAAGAAAAATGATTCTGGCTAACACGAAGTGCTTGCTGGGCCTATAGTGTTCCTCCATGTCACGAGTACTGTTGAGGAGAGGAGGAGAGAGCCTTGGGAATCTTTAATAAAAACAGCTGCTTTAGGAGTGACTTTCCCTTTAAAATAGTCTCATCTGTGGCTCTGGGAGTAAGAAAGGCAGACTTACCTTATATGCCTTTATTAAAAAGTTAGCTCTAAGAAAAAAAAGTTAGGAATAAATATTATTACTTTCTTAGCTGTGCTATCTTTTTTATTTATTTTTGTGGTGCTGGAGATTGAACCCAGGCCTCACACATGCTAGGCAAGCGCTTTGCCACTGAGCTACATCCCCAATCCTGTCCTGTCCTTATGATCAAACTTAATCCTGTGGGGACTTCAGGGATTCCAGGAATGTGGTCACTCCCCGAAGTTTTGAGCCACACTGTATTCTCCACTCAGCCAGAGTCGGAAAATGAGTGATTAGACTGTATCACTATTTACTAAAGGTTTATCAGAAGAACATTCCAGAGATGAAAAACATAGAATTGGGGAAATGCTCTTTCCTGGAGACTTGATTTATTGCCTCAATATTCTCTAAGTTCTTGAGTGAGGGTAGCAACTCCTGCTTAAGAAGAGTGTGCTGTGTGTTTAATGACATAGGGTAGGTGAAACCCATGCTCATTTCCAACATACCAATAAAGAACTCCAGTGCCGGAAGGACTTGGAAACACTGTGTGCTTCTAGACGTGGACTCAGACACTGATTACCAGGGACATATGGGAAAAGGAAAAAAAAAAAAAAAAAAAGGTTGGCAAGTGTGCTCTGTTTTAGGAGAATGGGTAGGGAAGAGAACAGATTTTCCAGGTCCTGATGTGTAAAGACCTGCTATACTTGCTCCTCTGTGCCAACCTTGCAATTTACTTATGGAATAATCTTTCTGACCTCACACTTAGAACTAAGCTGCCTTGGTGGCCACACTGGTTGTCTTCCTCTAACTGAGCCTCCATAAGAAACTCCCTGCCTGTGCTCATGAGTTGGGAACATAATTAGTGTGAGATATATGTGTATACATCTATCATCTATATATGTACCTTACTCTGATTTTTTTTTTCATTTTAACTTAAAGTTTCATCCTCCTGCCTCAATAAATTTTTTTCCAATCCAGAGTTGATTAGGAAAAATAAATACTTGGGTCACTTTAATTAAACAGTTTGATGAGTTAGCATTATAAACTAACTCTTTGATTCACAAAAAATTTTCTGAGGGTCCAGGAGGTGTAGTTCAGTGGCAGATTCCTGGCCTAGCATGCATTAGGTCCTGGAAATTTTTTGGGGAGGTTTCCTTTAAGGAATAATATTTACGATATGATTTGAATTTCAGAAAAGTAATTTCTAGAAATATTTGTACTTATTTTTATTTTTAATATATTTTATAGGTGCATTGAAATTATACATCATAATGAGGTTCCAAGTGATAGAATCATACATGAACACAACACTTGGTGTGTTTCCTTCTTGATCGAAACCTGGTCCCTCCTCTGATTCCCATACATGTTATCAAGATTGGTGTTGATAATTTCCTATGTATACATAGCATTATTTGAATTGTTTCCCTCATCATGTCTCTCCCCTTGCCACACCTCCCTCTTAATCTTCTTCCATTATTTCACTGAAATCTCATTTATCTAAAGTCCTTTTTGTTTTTTAATTTCTCTGTGGCTTCCACATATGAGAGAAAAGATAACTCTTCACTTCCCGAGACTGCCTAAATCTCACTTAGCATAATATTCTCTAGTTCCACCCATTTTTCTGCAAATGACATAATTTTGGTCTTTATGGCTGAGTAAAATTCCATTGTATGTATACACCACAGTTTCATAACCTGGAAAAAATTTGCAGCACTGGGTGAAGTGCATGTATACCAAATGGGAAGACTTGAGTTTCATTCCTACTTCCTTCCTGTTTTAGCTGTGGTAGAGATGTTTCTGAGCAGTAAAATTGGGTTAGAGGAGGAAGAAGAAGCCAGAAGGAGGCTAGCTAGGCACTGGATAACTCCCTCCTTATAAGCTTCTGGATTCTGACCGTGTCTATTAACCCCAAATTCCAGGTGCACATAGATCCTAGTGACAGCATGGAGTTGGAGGAGGACCTGGGCTCTGAAGATCATCAACATGTGTACAGATTGGCTGGTGGCTTCTCTTGGAGCACAAGACAAGAAGGAGATGATAAAGATGATGATGAAGATGACAGTGGAGATGACACCTTTGGGGATGAAGAGAATGGTCCCGGTCCTGGAGAGGGACCAGAAGGCGGAATCTCCAGACTTGGCTATGATGAAGACTCTGCTGATGCTGCCCAGTCCAGAGAGGATAGCGCCTCCCCAGAAGATGCCACCAGCGAGAGCAGGGACCTTGACCAGGAGGACAGCAGGCCCGAGAGCGAGAGCGAGGAGCACTGGGTGGGAGGTGGCAGTGATGGGGACAGCAGCCACAGGGATGGCTCTGAGTTTGATGAGGAAGGAATGCAGAGCGATGACCCTGACAGCATCAGGAGTGAGAGAGGCAGCTCCCGAGTGAATAGTGCTGGTGTCAAATCAAAAGACTCCAAAGGGGACACGGGGCTGGTGACAACCCAGGACTCCGGTGAAAGCCAGGCAGTGCAGCCTCCCAGGAGAAAGTTTTTCAGAAAGTCTCGCCTCTCTGAGGAAGATGGCGGAGGTGAGCTTGATGGTAGCCTCACAATGGAAGAAGTCAAGAGTGACTCCACTGAAAGCACCAGCTCCGAAGAAGCTGGCCTCAGCCGATCCAGGGAGGACAGCGAGGACAGTCCATCCCAGGAAGACAGTCAAAGCATGCAAGACTCCAGTAGCGAGTCCAGCCAAGAGGGTGACCTGCCATCACAAGAGAGCAGCAGCGAGTCTGAGGAGGAGGTGGCGAGCGAGTCCAGGGGTGACAACCCAGATGTCACCAGCCATCCAGATGACCAGGAAGACAGCGACTCCAGCCAGGAGGACAGCTTGAACACCTCTAGTTCTGAAAGCAAGTCCAGGGAGGAGCAGTCTGACAGTGAGTCCAATGAGAGCCTGAAGTTCTCAGAGGAGAGCCACGAATCCCCCGAGGACGAGGACAGCTCCAGCCAGGAGGGCCTCCAGTCTCAGAGCACCTCAGTGGAGAGCCAGAGTGATGAAAGCCAGTCGGAGGGGGACAGCCAGTCTGAGGAAGATGCTGACAGTGACTCGCAGGACAGCAGCCGATCCAAAGAAGACAGCAATTCCACTGAGAGCACATCAAGCAGCGAGGAAGATGGCCGGCCCAAAAACATGGAGGCTGAGAGCAGAAAATTAACAGTGGATGCTTATCACAACAAACCCATCGGGGACCAAGATGACAATGACTGCCAAGATGGCTACTAGCATCCATTTCTTGGGGCTTGAGGATAGGGCAATCGTTACAACTATAATTTATTGATATTTTGAGCAGAAATATACCCAGAGGTCATTTCTTTCTGGAAGGAATTGCTGGACATCACACTGGTTTCTGGGGTGTCACCATTCCATAGAAGTTTAAGTTATGTGCAGTGACATCAGAACACACCCAAGGTGACTGAAAGCAAGATAGACATGCCTTATATCTTCACAGTGAAATAGTTCCTAACTCATTAACCCGACAGACAGTTACTGAGGTCCTGTTATATGAACCAGGCACCGTGCTAGGTGCTGGAGGTATAAAGAAGCTTCAGACTCATTTCTTGCTCCTGAGGAGCTTATAGAGAGACCCTCGAAGCTAAAGAGCTAAAGAGGGACACATCTGAGGGTAACACGCATTGTAGTAATTCATGTGGTGAATGCCATAAGCAGAGGTACAAGATATATGGGAGCTCAGAAGGAGGGTGACCTACTTTGCCTTGGTAAATTAGTGGGCTCCATTGTGGAAAAGCCATTGGAGTTAGAGGGTTGCATAGAATTTCTCCATTGAAGACAAGAGAATTCTATTTATTCTTGGGGTAGAAAATAAGTACATCTTACACAATTAAATATTTAGTTTGTGAAAGCACTTTCAAATTATGGCACAGTGTGGTATTTGGATGAGCAAAACTTTTTTTTTTTCAACTAATTTACCCTATTCAGTGTTTTTTGTGGGACTCCCGTCATCATTACCTCACTGATGATGGTATGAAGTATTGGGTAGGGGAGAGGAGGGTAACAAATATCAGCTTTATTTCATTTTTTTCTAAAAATCAGTTTATGTGCAATGCTGGAAAAACTGTTCTCTGAGTGCTTTTAACATGTCTCAAAGTTCTGTATATAGGATCCAATTGATTTTTATCAATGCCATTTGAACTGTTACCTCAACATAAATATTTGTTTTGTAATAAAGATAACAATAACCAGAAGAAATATGTGCTTATTTGTTATAGTAGTGTTTATTATTAGTATATATTTATAGTAAAGAATTCTTTCTTTAAGACATTACCAATTATTTTATTATCATTCTCCCATTAAAATTAAAGATTTTCTTAAATCACTTCATAGAAATGTTCTTTGTAAGTCAGGTAGCATTTTGATGAAATTACTTTATACGTTCCTTATGATAGTTGACTAAATATACTTGTTCTGAGTAGAACAAAAACTAAGCAAACACTTAACTTTTGTTTGAGTACACACCAACAGTTTGTGATGTTTGAGTTTAACATTATTTTTTGCTGGTTTTTCAGACTTTCATTTGCATGTACTCTACAAGCTACAGGGAAACATATTATATATATGTAATCTTTGAAGGAAAATGCCTCAGTTCATCACTTCCTAACAAATGTGTTTTTATCCATACTTCTACCTGAGTACATCAGAATTCTACAAGGTTATTAAGAAAATCAAGATTTCCCAACATTCAGTCTGATTCTTCTTAACCTTCACATGGCTCTATTTCCTCACAAGGTAAAATCTGGGTTCAATGAGGAGATAAAATGTGTGTGTGTGTGTGTGTGTGTGTGTGTGTGCGCGCGCGCGCACCATTTTAGGTCTTAATTTATTTAATCTGGATTGAGACCCAGAGTTCTGTATTTTTAAAAGGGTCCCAGGAAATTTTGATGAAGTCCATCCATATAGCTACTTTTGGGTTCTATGGCTCTTTCCATTAATTATCTAGCTCCATTAACCTCTAGGTTCCTGCCAACCCACAACTCTTTCTAAGGAGAACTGTCTCATGCTTGGATCTCATGATGCACAGGTGACAAGATTCCACCCACTCAAATGTCCCATCTCACCATAGGTGATTGGACAGGAGAAGCACCCTACCCTAGAGGAGCTGGTTTATAGTCCGACCAGCAGACTCTGAGGAGACATGTTGCAAAGGTTCTGGCTGAACATGAATGATGAGGGCTTGCCATCTAATCTGACTTTTCCTCTCTGCAAATTTGAATATTTAGGGAGTCAGGAGTAAGAACAAAAGCAAAGTAGAATACACAGAAAGGTAGAAATAGAGAGAAGACGACTCTCCATTAAGATGAAGCACAAACTGGAAATCATTGAGCTCCTGATTCTGAGGGGAAAATGATAATCTTCTTACTTGCATGCTTGGATCTACAGCCTCCTATTGCCTACCAGGCCTTCCCTGATTCTCCTGGCAGGCATCCGTGATGCTCCAGGGAAACCTTATAGGTGGAACTAAACACTAGAAGCCTGATTCCCTCTCCCTCTCCCTCTCTTGCTCTAAAGTGCCATGACCAAATTTTACGTCAGTGGTCCTTATTTTTTAAGCTAATTAGGGCTAATTCACTCTTCTTTAAATGACCAATTCTTTTTATAAACAGAACATCAGTATAGATAAATTGGTTTCTGTGGAGTCCTGCTGGCTTAGGAGTCATTTTTTTTCTTTTTACATAACTGTGTAGATCTTAAAATTTAGTTCTTACATGAAAATCTTAGTTTGCTCCCCTACTTCTCTGGTGAAGTAGGCATCTGCTTGTAGTTCCCAAGTAAATGCAAATTGGTGTTTTCTAACTCTTATGTTTACTTATTGGCTCATTCAAATATCTTCTAACCTAGCACATCTTCTAACCCAGGCATTGGGCAAATACAAGGAAAAATGAGATATGATTTCTTCCCTTGAGACTCATCATCTATGACAGAGACAAAAGTATCCTTACTGTGTCAGTATTTATACAGCTATACTTAAAGTTTTATGGGTTCTGCATGGAAGAAAGTAATTAACCTGTTTAGGGCATGAGGAAGGAAATGGGACAACCAAGGCAGACCTAAGGAAGTGAATATGAAAACAGGAAGAAGCACAGACGGAAGCAATAGGAAAACATTCCCAGGTTGCTGTGTCAGATGGGAGGATACACTTTGACATATAGTCAAGGTACTCTAAAACTGAGCTTAGTGGGAGAAGGTATGCCAAATCGCTTAAAATTGTTTGAAAAATTATTGATATATAAGGGTAGAGAATCTATGATTTTCATTTAATTCTCAGAAGAGTCCATGAGTAAGCTGCTGGGGCACACTCAATTAAATAAAAGAATAACCCAACAGAATGGAAACCAAATTATCAGAACGATGTATGTGTATCTATGTTTATAGCAGCTCAATTCACAATAGCCAAACTATGGAAGCAGCCAAGATGTCCAACCACAGATGAATGGATTACAAAACTATGGGATATGTACACAATGGAATTTTACTCAGCCATAAAGAAGAATAAAATCATGTTCTTTGCAGGGAA
>PVLC010019697.1:0-30228 GCA_004027655.1 Graphiurus murinus
GTACCTACACAATCATATCAAGGTCACTCATTGAAGTGAACCTTAGGGGGAGGGAGGGGGAGGGAATGGGGAGGGAATGGGGAGGGAATCGGGGAAGGGGTCAAATGAGAATTGTGTGCAAATATGTTGTTAACAATTTGTACTTAACAAAGATGTATGCTATATTGCACGAATTACTACAATAAAAATTAAAAAAAGAGACGGGCGTGGTGGCGCACGCTTGTAATCCCAGCATTCGGGAGGCTGAAACCGGAGGATCCGGGTTCGCGGCCAGCCTCAGCTACTTAGTGAGGCACTCTGCAACTTAGTGAGACCCGGTTTCAAAATAAAGAATAAAAAATAGGGCTGGGGGTGTAGCTCGGAGGTAGAATGCCCCTGAGTTCAATCCCCAGTACGCAAAAAAAAAAAAAAAAAATCTGCCATAAAAGCAGCTTCTTGATGGAAGAAAAAAAAAGCAACAAAAAAGCGAAATTTGAACTACAGCTAAAGAGACCAAGGAGGTCAAAGGAGCCCGACCACACCGCAGCGATGCAAGCCGCGGAGCCGTGGCGGCTGGCCCAACACAGGGGTCCACTAACACCGCTGCAGACCCAGCGACCAGACATGGAGTAAGCGACCCCAGATTTCCACGCCCTACCGAGGCAGCGGATCCCTGCACCTTCCACAGCGACCGGAACTTGTGGGATGACCAGTGCAAGACCCCGCAGGATCACCCCAGCTCACCTCACCTACTGCTCCAGAGCTGGAGCAGCGATCAACTTGCTCCGCAGAGCTTGAATCAAAACTGCCGCAAAAGCAGTTTCTTCATGGAAGGAAAAAAAAGCAAAGCAGCAAAAACAAAAAAACAAAACACACAACTGAATAAAGCAACAAAAGAAAGCAGCTGAACAGAACCCAGGGAGAAGAAAGGAGCCAGTGCGTGCTCAAGGCAGTGGTGCGCTTCGCGAACCGGAGGCCGCCTACTTGCTAGCTGCCATCTTGTCTGCTGCCCAGAGCAGGGTTGATTAGCACAAAGATCCCCAAGGACCTCTTGCACCCCCAGCGATCAGAGGTGGAGTAAGCCACTATGGAACTCCACATCCTAATCAGGTGGCATATTCTCACAGGATTAATAGTGATCAAGAACACCTGGGACAACCATCTTAAGCCTGCAGTGAGGAAACCCAGCTCACCCCTCCCACCTGAGCCAGAGCAGTAGGGATCTGTAAGTTGGATTGTACCCATGGGGTCCCGGGGCCCATATACAAAGGACAGACTCAGTTACCCGCCCTCCTAGCTATTGGATAGGAGTAGAACTGCGGAGGGAACCAGAACACACACAGGGCATAGAGAATTTCTAGGCACACTGGAAGGTAATGACCGGCATTTAGATTGCACTTCTGCCACCAGCAAAGGCAGAGAGACTCAGAGAGGCTCTGTGGAGAGCTCAGAGACACAAGCTCTCAGTGGGAGAGGCATCAGCATAACCTCCTGCCTGCACTGACAGAGCAATTAAAAATGCTAGAAACACATTTGAAAATTTTAAGCCCTGTACTTACAAACTAGCAGGGTTTTTGTTTTTGTTTCTTCTTCTTGCTTTTGGGTTTTTTTTTTTTTTTTTTTTTTTGGTGTTATGTTTTATCTGTTTTAACTCTATTCATTTTGTATTGTCTTGATTTATTTATGTTTGATGATTGATTGTTTTGTTATTTCTTGCTTAGTTTGTTGAATCTCCTCCTTATCCCTTTTACAAGCTTCCCTCCCTCTCTCCCATCTATATTCTTCTCCTCAACACTTTTATTCCTCTCTTTTTTCCCTGTCTCATATCAAGACCATCTAATACTACCACACTCAAAACTCTACATTGACTACTAGAGTTCCCCGACATATCTACCATCTCTAATCTTTAAAATATATCACCTCAACACACTCAACCTCTTATTCCACTAGACCATACCCTCTACTTTACCCTATTCTTGCATTAATCACTGTGACTTCTTTCCCAACCCTTACCACTGAACACAACCTGTCCCTGTATATACCAGCAGACACCTCTAAACCCCCGCTGCAGAGATTGGATGAGAAAACTTGCAAGAGCAACAAAGAAATAAATTTAAGAAGAGGGTAACCATGGGAAGGAAAAATAGAAAAGAAACAATGAGCTACCACAACCCCTCAATAACAGATCTCACCAACCCAGAATGGCAGAGATTACCAGAAGAACAATTCAGATTTTTAATACTAGAAACAATACAAAATTTTTGGAAAGAATGTAGGGAGAGTTGGAAAGAAATAAAGGAGCAAATAAACAAAGAATCTGACACCCTGAACAGGAATCAAAGAGAAGCCTTGAAGGAAGTGAAGGATGTGAAAGATGCAATAACTTAAGTGAAAGCATCAATACAAACTATAAACAGTAGATTAGACCACACGGAAAATAGAATATCACTCTTAGAAGATGACCATTCAGAAAATGAATCCATAGTACACAATTTAGAAAAAAAAAAAACATTTGACAGTATGAACTGGACATCGGTAAGATCTGGACTAATTTTAAAAGAGCTAACCTAAGAATAATAGGCATAGAAGAGGGATTAGAAGTTGAAACTTATGGAATAAACAATATTTTCAAAGAAGTAATATCAGAGAATTTTCCAAACATAGAAAGAGAAGTTGGCACACAGGTGCAGGAAACATACAGAACTCCCTCAAGACTAGACCAAAGAAGAGGTTCACCATGCCACATAATAATCGAATTGACCAATGTGTAGGCTAAGGAGAGAATTCTAAAGGCCAAGTGACATTTAGAGGCAAACCAATTAGAATCACTCCAGACCTCCCAAATCAAGTCTTAAAGCCAGGAGGGACTGGAGTAACATATTTCAAACTCTGAAAGAAAATAACTTGCAGCCAAGAATCTCCTACCCAGCAATACTCTCTCTCTCAAAATTGACAGGGATATAAAAATCTTCCATGACAAACAGAAACTGAAAGAATTTATGTCTTCCAAAGCAGCACTAGAGAAAATACTCAAAGAGATCAACTACAACAAAGAACTAACAAGTAAACGTCAGAACCAGAGAAACAATAATTCCTAGGAAGCAAACAACTGAGCAAAGAATAATAAACACCACCGAAAACAGAAGTCAAAACTCAAAATGTTAGGAGTTAAAAACCATCTCTCAACAATCACACTGAATATAAATGGTCTCAATTCCCCAATAAAAAGGCACAAGGTGGCAAAAATGGATTAAAACTTAGAATCCATCTATACTCTGCCTGCAAGAAACACACCTTACAAGCAAAGATTCCCAAAAACTAAAGGTGAAGGGCACTTTTTCACCCTGCACAAGAGTTAACTCAATGTGGATCAAAGGCCAGAAACTTTGCAGCTACTTGAAGAGGGCATAGGACCAACACTTCAACACATAGGCACAGGTAAAAACTTTCTCAACAAGATCCCCAAAGCACAAGCAACTCAAAGAAAGATCAATACATGGGATTGCATTAAACTGAAGAGCTTCTGTGCAGCAAAGGGAACTATTGAACCTCAACAGAGAGCCCACAGAGTGGAACAAAATTTATGCCAGCTACTCTTCTGATAGAGGTCTAATATCTAGGATATACAGAGAGCTCAAGAAAATCACAGCTAAGAAATCAAAGAACCCAATCGAAAAATGGGCAAAGGACCTAAATAGACACTTCACAAAAGAAGAAATACAAATGGCCAACAAATGTATGAGGGAATCTACCACAAAGAATGGAAACCAAACTGTCAGACCAATGCATGTGTATCTATGTTTATAGCTGCACAATTCACAATAGCCAAACTATGGAAACAGCCAAGATATCCATCGACAGATGAACGGACTACAAAACTATGGGATATGTACACAATGGAATTTTACTCAGCCATAAAGAAGAACAAAATCATGTTATTTGCTGGGAAATGGATGCAACTGGAAAACATTATGTTAAGTGAGATTAGCCAGTCACAAAGAGTTAAATAGCATATGTTCTCCCTAATATGCGGATGCCAGGGAGAAGATGTGGCATAAGAGGGTCTCCAGATGAAAAAGGAGAAACCCTTGATAAACAAAGAAGTTGACTTAACCGAAGGGGATGGAGGAGGGGCAGATGGGACACCCTAAAGCACATGATGTACTTTCACAAATAGATCAAGGTCATCACTAAACTGAACTTGAGAAAGAGGGAGGGTGAGGGAGTGGGGTGGGAATTGGGGAAGGGGTTAAATGAGAAATGTGTGCATATATGCCTTTATCAGCTTGTACCTAACAAAGACGTATGATTACAATGCACCAATAATTATATTAAAAAATAATAAAAAAATAAATATCCCACTTTCAGCAATGGATAACTTAGTGAAACCCTGATTCAAAGTGAAAAAATAAAAAGGGCTGAGGGTGTAGCTTAGTGGTAGAATACCCCCCCACACACACACACACAACATATAATAGCAAGTACGAAGGATGTGGAGGAATTGGAACCTTTGTATATTGCTGTTTGGAATGTAAATCTATACAGTCACTTTGAAAAACAGCCTGGTAGTTCCTCAAAAAGTTAATCACTGAATTATCATTCTATTCTTAGATATATGCCCAAGAGAAATGAAAATACACATCCACATAAAAACTTGTAAATGAGTGTTCAAAGCAGTATTATCCCTAATGACCAAGAAGTAGAAACAAAAATCCAGCAACCAAAGGTCCATAAAAGAATACATGAATTGTGATATGCATGTACACTACAATGTTATTTGTCTACTATAAGGAATAAAGTAGTGATCCATACTCCAACTAAAATAACCTCAAGAATATAGTAAGTGAAGAACTCAATTAGAAGGGCCATACGTTTTCATATGTTTCATAATTACATTGAATGAAATGTCCAGAATATTCCAGTTTATAGAGCCAGAAAGCAGTTGAGTGGTTGTCTAGGGCAAGGCTGAGTCACTGTGGATATGGGTGAGGAGTGACAGCTAATGGATATGGGATTTCCTTGGGGGAAATAAAGTTCTAAAATTAGATTTTGATAACAATTATACACCATGAATATATTCAAAATCTTTGGAGTTCATACTTCAAATGGGCAAATTGTATGATATGCAAAGCCAAAGAAATCATTTTAATTTATTCAAGAAATTGAGAAGACTCAAGATAGTCCCTGCCCTAAATCATCTACATATCTGAACGGATCCTAAAACAAAACAAAACACAAATGCTTGCTGTGGTACACACAAAAGGCTTGATCCTTCAGGAAATTCCATCTACACATCTCTTCTTCAGTTTATTTTTTTGTCTCTAAACATCAGAAATGTAAATGAAGGAGAATATTTAAAGAAATAATTCATAGACGTGAATTCACAAAATTCTTCGATTTACTAGGAACTCAAAATTTCAGAAAATATAAAAGTCTCTTAGATCAGAACCACTTATGTGGAACTATATGTCTTCTGCTTCCAAATGTCACTTTGGTGATTGTTTATCTAAAGAATATGCCCACATTTCTCAGGTTCAGGGCTGCTTTTTCTTTTATTGTAGGAAGATATACAGGACATGAAATTTACTATTTTACTGCCTTTGCATGTACAGTGCAGTGGCAATGGTTACATTCACATCCTTGGGTGTGGGTCACCTTTTCTAAGAAGTTTGACACAGCATTGAAAGCACTGCAACAGTAGGACGCCCCAGCTCAGCTAACTATGCGTGTGTATTTACCTGAGGCTGATCTAAGAAACTTTTATATTTTCTATACAGACCCATGTATCCTCTGCTTCTTTGTGACACCTTGGTAAATGTTTATCTAAAGGATGTGCACAGCTGGGCTTGGTGTAGCATGCTGGTAATCCCAGCATTTGGGAGGTTGAGACTGGAGGATCCGGATTTGCGGCCAGCCTCAGCTGCTTAGTGAGGCACTTGGTGAGACCCAGTTTCAAAGTAAAGAATAGAAAATAGAGCTGGGGGTATAGCTTGGAGATAGAATGTCCCTGGGTTCAATCTCCAGTACCAAAAAAAAAATTTAAAAAAGCATGTGCCCATATTTCTAAGGTTCTGAGTTGCCTCTTCTACCTGTTGTCCCAGCTTAATTATTAACAGTACCCTCCTTCATTCCTTAAGGGTGTCCTAATTTAGGAGAGATTAATACTTTCACCATAAATCCACCCATGCTTGTCTCCTACTCTTTTTCTCCTGCTGTTTCTTCATTCTGGAACTAGACTCACCACCTGGAAGATCACAACACATCACTGAAATTCCTACTCAGGTCATTTACCCTTTTTTCTAAATTTATTTAATATACTTTTATTGGTACATTGTAATTATGTAACATAATGAAGTTCAGATTCGTAGGCATACACCACAGCACTTGGCTTGCTTCCCTCCAGAACCCACGTTGCTCCCTCCCCCCACCCCCCCACACACACTTTCCTCTCTCAAAAACCCTTCCCCCTTTCTACTGGAATCACTCCTCCTTCATATGAACTACCTTTTGTTTCCCAATTTATCTCTGGTTTTCACACATGAGAGAAAATATATGATCCTTCACTTTCTGAGACTGGCTGATCTCAGCACAATATTCTTCGGTTCCATCCACCTTCCTACAAATGATATAATTTTGTTCTTATTTATGGCTGAGTAAAATTCCTTTGTGTGTATATCCACAGTTTAGTATCTGTTCTTCTATTGTTAATGGACACCTAGCCTGGTTCCATAATTTGGATATTGTGAATTGTGTGGCTATAAACATGGATATGCATGTATTTCTATAATATTCTGACTTTAATTTGTTTGGAAAGATACCCAGGAATGGTATGGCTGGGTCATATTGTGGTTCCATGCCAAGTCTTCTGAGAAACCTACACACTAATCTCTATAGTGGCTGTTCTAATTTTTAATCCCACCAGCAGTGCATTAGGGTTCCTATTTCCCCACATCCTCACCAGAATTTATCATTGTTGGTATTCTTGATGATTGCCATTCTAACTGGAGTCAAATAGAATCTCAGTATAATTTTGATTTGCATCTCCCTGATTGCTAATGATGTTGAACATTTTTTTTCATATATTTATTGGCCACTTGTATTTGTTCCTTTACTGCCTCCTTTAAACTCTGGAAAATCTAATTCCTACATCTGCATTTCATTAAAAAAAAAAAAAAACAACAAAATTACACACACACACCACACACACACACACACGCACACACACACACACACACACACCTTAAATCGAAGGCAATTAGGTCTTTTTTACCAGGAGCTCATTGGACAGGCCTCCAGGATTTTAAATTTGGACTTGTGTCCTAAAAGCATTATTTTTTTATTCTGACAATGCGTGGCACATAGAACACACTCAAATGCTTGTTAAATAAATATTTAATATTTATGCTTTCTTAAATATCTAATTCCCAAGGCATTAGCGAGGTGCTGAATATCTAACACCACTTATCAGAGAAGGTTATTTCTGTGCAGTGTTTGATTCCCTCTTAAAATAACCACACACATACATGCACATACACAAACAAAACAAGAAAACCTCCCTTCCCCGTGGCTACTCAATAAATAAATAAATAAATGACAAGCACAACGCTTGTCAAAGTACGACTTCCCACAGGAGAATTTTGCTCTTTACTTTCATTTATCTAGGCAAGTGGAGAGGCTTTTGACCCAATTTAGCATAGATAAATGACCCATGATGTGAAATTTTCCAACAGTTTAATAATACATTTAACTCAAAGTGACACTTGCTCACAGCTGCCTCTCAGCACTTTGGAGGCGATATATGTCTCTTTGAAATGATGGATGGTGAGGAGGCAGGCCTGTGTGGGAGAGCCCCCACCCACCTCCCCTAGGGAGGAAGCGAAGAAATCCCCTTTAAATTGCCCACAGCCAATTCAGAGCATGTGAGGCTTATTTTAATAGAAGCATTTTCCAATATCGTTTATGGTTATTACCATTAGGTTAACTACAGTATGCAGCTTTTTGTACCCTGTATAATACTCCCTTTTTTCTGGCATACATTTAAAAGGTTTTATTGATTTCCCTCTATAAAATATCCAGAGCAGAACTTCTTTTGCTTGTTGCTTAAAATGCTTCTGAACGCCACAGAATAATTGAGTTGAAACAAAATTGTTTTATGTGATTTGAAAATCATATGCCATAGAAAAGTAATATTTACCTTGCTTCTGTTCAACTCAATAGCCGTAAAACCAATACATCCAAACAGAGGATGTTGATCAAGTTTAAGATTCTTGTTAAAAGTAAAAAAAGGAAATGAAAGAGGATTAACTGCCTATTTTCTGATTTTATTTTTACTTTTTTTGAAATATACTTTTATTGGTGCATTGTAGTCTCGCATCATAAAATGTAGTTCAGAATGATAGGGGTGTACATACCCCAGCCCAGCCTCTTCTTCTTCCTCCCCTTCCCTATACATGATATTGAGATTGTTTTCTACTGTTTTTGAACTACATTCTATATTTTTTTGTAACAAGGTATGTTCTGTGGTACACATTAAGAACAAAGAATTTTGCTTTTTTATCTGATCACATAACCTTTTCCAGACATACTTATAACCCTTCAGAGGATACAATAAACAACTGAAAAATACTTTGAACTGTTCTATATCTATAAAGCTGTTTTATTCAACCATATTCTTTGAGTTTGTAATGACTTTGGGAGACATTCCAACACTTTAGTGATCAGTAAAGTATGACAGAGTACTGGTATGCTCATTTGCTAAGTTTAATATTCTGAAATAATTATATCCATGCGGGTGGTATGCACAGAATTCTGTTGAGAATGAAATGGAATTGAGTAAAAGAATTCAAGGGGATATGGTATCTAGAGGCTTGAAGTCTGCTGAATTCCCGAACTAAATGGCTGACATCCCAAACAGATCCAACCTTATCATATAGACTAGGTCTTTTCCAACACTGGTCTGAAATATCCCATAGACATATCTTGAATTTGTAGATGTACAAATCCACACATATGTGCACAAACACAAGTGCACCCACACAATCAGAAGCAGGGGGCAAGGAGTGATGAACTGATATTTAGATCCTCAGAAATGGTTATATCAATGCCTCTAAATTTCAGACTTCAAATGAAGTCAATACCAAAAAATGATCAGTTCTGAATCAATCACAGTCTCTCTTTGAGTGGGCTCAGGGCTGATACTCCTGTCCTTACCCCACTTGTGGGACCCTACTAATATGCCAACCATCATGATTCTGACAATGTTCCCTAAATTCTTCCCCACCTTCTACCAAGCCATTCAGTAAAAGCAAACATGACATTCATCTACACCCCACATGCCACAGTTCTTCCCTCCCTAGGATATTGCGTGGACTCTAGTTTCTATAAATTGGACTCATTTTCAGCTTTTGCATCAACAGATGCCATTTTTGCTACTTCCTGTCCACCTACCACATCCCATTAGTGTTCTGCTAACATGCTACTTTTGTTGTCCAATAAGCTCCAATACTTTTGTCAGTTTTCTCCCCTTCTTTGGCAATTTACACTAGAGAAGATGACTCAAAGATAGTATAGTCCCATGGGAAAGAATGTTGGCCATGTCATATCTTCAAATCCAAGCTCTGTGTGTCTTAGGAAATCAAGTGAAATTTTCTGTGCAGAGTTTCTCATTTATAAATACGGATATTGATATCGATCTCTCACAAGATTATTGTAAGAATTCCATGAGAGAAAATATATATGGTATGGTGACTTCCTCACAGTTAAGATTTGGTTAAAAAAAAAAAAAAGAGCTGATCAAGGGGGCATTGTGGTGCATACCTTTATTCCCAGGACTTCAGAGGTTGATGCTGAAGGATTGCAGGTTTGCAAGGCAATCAGCCTCAGCAACTAGTGAGGCACTCAGCAACATAGTGAGATCCTGTTTCAAAATAAAATAGGGCTGGGGGTGTAGTATGGAGGTAGAATGCCCTTGGGATCAATCCCCAGTACTACGAAAAAAAAAATCACTAACTCCAGAGTAATTTCTGTGTTTGAGTTCCAGCTATTTCAGATATTGGTGACTAGAAAACACTAATACAAAAAATATATAGTAAGATTCAAGTGCACAAGTTTTGGTTGAAGATTTAAAGCTGGATTTTAAAATACAGATCCATGGTATGTCATTTGATCTTCCAAGCCTTTGCTTTTTCATGTGAAAAACAGAGATAATAACATAATAGCTAATAATTGATAATTATAATAGTAGCCAATCCATGGAGTTAGTGCAAGGATTCACTGAACTAATTAATACACAAAAATGATGACACTTATTGTTAACTACATTTACTGTGTTTGTAGCAGGAGAAGGAAGTTGGGGAGAAACAGGAATAATTATTATTAATTAATAGCAGCTTTCTTCCGCAGTGTATACTGCTGTACTGATTTGGGCAGAGCATTTAATGTTAGAGAAAGTCAACATATACATAGAGCACAATTATATTTTATATGTATTACATATGTATTTTTGTGCTGGGAATTGAACCCAGGGGCATTCTACTTCTGAGCTATGCCCCAGGCCATTTTTATTTTTTAATTTGAAAGAAGTCTCACAAAGTTGCTGAGAGTCTTGCTAACTTGCTGAGGCTGGCCATCTTCCTCTCTCAGCCTCCAAAGTACTGGGATTACAGGCGTGCACCACCATGCTGTCCTCTATTTGTTATATTTTAATGTAATTAATTTCAAGCTTGGGGCATCCAATTCATAACATTTAACAGATAACATAGCACTTTTCTGTTAGGAAACAAAGTCCAAAAAATATTTCTATTTGATCGACATTTCAGTGTGAATGATGATGTTAGAGACAACAGACATCCTCTCTGCGATTTCCTCTTTCCTCCAATCCCCTTTTTGGGGCAGGACACCCAACCCTTAGCTCCTGAAAACGCTAGTTCACATTGTCTCCAAATCATCACATAAATGTGTTTTCAGCTAGTAAAGAAAGTCACCTGTTTTCATGTACATTTGACATCCCATTTCCAAAGTTACCCATCAGAGTAGGTTTTAGGCTTCTTTTTTCTTTTATTGGTGCATTGTAATCATACATCTTTGTTAGGTACAAACTGGTAAAGGCATACATGCACACATCTCTCATTTAATCCTTCCCCAATTCCTGTCCCACTCTCCCCAACTCTCACTTCTTTACTTTCAGTTTAGTGATTAACTTTGATATGTTTCTGAAAGTATATCATGTGCATTAGGGTGCCCCCCCCCATCACTTTCAGTTAGGGGCAGGGCACCCAACCCTTAGCTCCTGAAAATGCTAGTTCACTTTCAGTTAAGTGACTTCAGTTAAGTGACTTTCAGTTAAGTCACTTTCTTTGCTCATCTAAGGTTTCTCCTTCTTCATCTAGAGTTCTAACTTTCAATTGAGCAAAATGAAAATCAGATGGAGTGAGTAAGCAACAGTAAGTAATGTGTCTGGCCTCAGTGACAAATTTAAAACTCCCAGGTGCATGATTTCAGGTCTGGGGAATCCTCCATAGAGCTACCCACAGCAGAAACTCTGGGCTCACTCACACTTTGTCACCTCCTTCTGATAACAAAGAAATCTGCCAGAAAAAGAAAAGGGCTGACTTGATAAAGATGCTGAAGTGTTATCTTCAGCTGTTCCACCCTCTCCACCCCAAGTTGTAATAAGGGCTTGTCACTTAAATGACTCCATATGAAGAATATGGCCTTATATTAAAACTATATCTGATGCCAGTGTACTCATACTGTTTATTCAAGCTGAGACATACACACCCCAAATTAGTACTGTCACTTTTTTTCAGTAATTATATAGTGCAGTTATAAATATGCTCACACGCATAAATATTTCACTGCAGTTTATGCAACCTGAAAACTTTTCTGAGATGGGAACAATTATAAATTTCATAAAGGAAAAGGACTTAACCTCCCTCCTCTCCTCTCCCCTATCTCCATCACTCTTTCTCCCTCCCTACTTTCATTATTTCTCTCAGTTCTTGGAAATTATAATTCAGTCTCATTGTACTTTTATTGCTGCTTCAAAGACACTGAAAGAACTAGAATACTGAGATAACTTTAAAAAATTGAATCAATAAATATTGCATAGAAATTTTAATCAATGTATTACTTTGTTAGAGTAAGGCAGATTGATGGGTTTATAAAATATACTAACTCTACCTTTATGATAAAATTGTTTTCTAAGTCTACTTTTATTTTCCAATCCCCAGGTGCAATTAATTGATTTATTAATTAATTAATGGTACTCTTCCAGGATTATTCTCTTTCATTTAATACTGTGGCTATTTCAGTACAGTCTACCAGTCTTTCTCACTATCCAGTACATATTTAGATATCCCCATTTAAATACTAAATTCAGTAGTTGGAAAGTTTACTTGAATTGTAATCTAAATATTATCTGTATACATTATGAATGGCATTTTGTCTTTTCTCTTAATGCATAGTTCCTCTTTTGTGTATAACTTTTCCTAAGATGGTTTTTTGTTTGTTTGTTTCTGAAGTTATATTATTTGCCCAAAGATTTCCTCTATCTTCATTTTATTGATTAAAATTCTATGGTGAGCCAGGCATGGTGGCCCACTCCTGTAATGCCAGTACTTGGGAGGCTAAGACAGGAGGATCACAGATTCAAGGATAGCCTTGGCAAGTAGTGAGATTCTCATCAACCTTGCTAAATGCCATTTCAAATAAAAAAAAAAAAATAGGGATGGAGGTATAGCTTGGAAGTACAGTGCCACTAGGCTCAATCCCCAGCCACACACACACACACACACACACACACACACACACACACACACATACACACACACACACCACAGAGTCCTGTGGTGATATTTAACATGATTATATTTCCAGAGATCCTTGAAATATATAGTTATATCTAGAGCCCTGATCCAATTCAGAGTTTTTATATCAATATCATGCCTGGTAATATCTCTTCTTTTTTATGTTTAACCACAATTCACAAAAAACAATAACTGACTGCTATAATTTTTACTTATCTAAATTCTAAATCATTTTACAAATTTTAAAAATGATCATTTTCTAAATAATCACAGCAATGTTAAAAAGTGGTCATATTCTAAGATTACTTTGATATAAATATATGATATGTCGAGCCATAAAATATATGATATATTAGAAAACCATCTAAAAACTTTAATTTTTAAAAAACATTGTCTTTATAAAATCAACCTGGGTGAGTTTATCATCAATATGATATAAATATGATGTAATTGATAAGAACATAAATAAACATAGACAACCAATAACATATAAAATATGGGATAGTATATATTGATTTTCAGGCTACAAAATTGATAGAATAGAGCATCAAAACTGTTAAGAGCTTTCTAGTAGTCAATGCCAATTCAGATACTGTGCTGTTCTACTGTAGTAACTTTTGTAAGTTAGCAGTCTTTGGGTATGAACAATGGATCTGGGAAACTTTTGAGCAAATTGAATTTACTAGAAGAATTATGAGTAGCTTATATTTTGACAAGAAATTATGCCCATAAATGGTCAGGAACTAAGTGTCTTCACTATATCAAAGAGATTGACTTAGCTGTTAAGTGAGCTCCAAATATTTCCCTTATTTTTCTCAGAGGGCTCAGTGTTTATTTATATTTCAGCAAATAAAAATCAGTTTGACATATCTTCAGGAGATCAGGACATCTTTATTAAAGGCTCACACTATCCAATGATGAAGAGAACCTTTGCACAGAAGACTTCTGCCAGAGTTGTCATTATGTTGTGGTGGTGTTCAGCAAAATAAGATAGGATGCTGGGTAGTCAAAAGGCAACCAATGACTATAGGGCATTTTCTCCTAAGAATTACATCCCTTTTGAACAAAAGAAGCATACCATAAAATAAATAGAAATAGATAAAGAGAAAAAATCAATGAAACTCCTCATCATTGATATGGAAATACTATCTCCTTTACAAAATAAAATAACACAAAAATAGTGTGTGTGTGTGTGTGTGTGTGCGCGTGTGTGTGTTACTGAGGATTTAGCCCAAAGCCTTCTACATCTGAGCTACATCTCCAGTCCTATTTTATTTATTATTTTGAAACAGGGCATCACTAAATTGCTGAGGCTGGCCTTGAACCTGAGATCCTCCTGTCTCAGTCTCCCAAGAATTGGAACTACAGGTATGTGCCATCACATCTGGTTTCATCAGTTCTTAAAGGGAGACAAAGTTTCTGACACTAAATTATAAAAGTATACATAATTTAAAATCTTGCCTAGGGGAGATTGTATAGTATTGTGGACTGTAGAAGAGTGACCAATTCTTACAACCACACATTACTTATATAAATCAAAATAAAATTCAGTAAAGGACTTTTCATCATTATCTTAGCTAATGCTTCATGTTGTCTATTCATCTAATTGGATGGACTTAAAGAATTTAAATACATTCCAATGGTAGATGGCTGATATTTCTCTTAGACCCCTGGAGCTAGTTAAGGCAGAAGAAATCTCTGCACATAACTTTTGACAAAGAGTTATACTCTCTAATATGTCGACATGATAACAAATATTTTTTTATCTTTAAACACCTCCTTTTTGAGGGGTGTGGACTGGAGAATTAACCCAGGAGCATTCTACCTTAGAGCTACATCCCCAGCCCTTTTAAATTTTTGTTTTGAAACAGTCTCATTAGTTGCTGAGAGTCTCACTACATTGCTAAGGCTGTCCTGGAACCTGGAATCTGGAATCCTTGTATCTAAGCCTCCCAAGAACTGGGATTACAGGTATGTATCGTATCACCACATCCAGTTCATTATCTTCACATATGAAATAAAAGGTGCATCTTTATTTCTTCAAATGAAGTCCATGGTAGTGTTTCACTTTTCAGTGTCTTAACTCTCATTTAATAAATAAAAGAATAACTTGCAGACTTAAGTTCCATAGAGAATTTTAGTATTTTTTTGTTTGTTTATTTGGTTGGTTTTTTGGTCATCAAGACTCAAGACTAAAGTTAAATGTATAAACATTATATTTTTAAATCTACCAGGTGTGGTCCTTTCATTGATTCTGACTGCATTTGCTTTCTTTAGTAGAATAATATTCCAAAGTAAGCTTAAGGTACCTTCCTTAGAATCTGCCCTGGTTAAGTCTAGTGGTTTCTTAATACCTTCCCTTCCTCTTTTCTCCAACTGTCTTTCAAATTGGGTAATGTCTGTCTTCAGTCTTCTAGAATGTGACTACTGCTAGTGGTAACTAAGGTGCTTAGATGGAAAGGAACTGATAAAGTGTAAAGTGGAGACTTACAAGTGGACCCAGAAATGACAAAAGAAAGAATAATATCCCTCCGATTGCTAATGATGTGGAACATTTCCTCATACATTTATTGGCCATTTGTATTTCTTCTTTTGTGAAGTGTCTATTTAGATCCTTTGCCCATTTTTACGATTGGGTTCTTTGTTTTCTTAGCTATCATTTTCTTGAGTTCTCTGTATATCCTAGATATTAGACCTCTATCAGAAGAGTAGCTGGCATAAATTTTGTCCTACTCTGTGGGCTCTCTTTTGAGGTTCTTGATAGTTTCCTTTGCTGCACAGAAGCTTTTCAGTTTAATGCAATCCCATGTATTGATCTTCTTTTGAGTTTCTTGTGCTTTGGGGGTCTTGTTGAGAAAGTTTCTACCTGTGCCTATGTGTTCAAGTGTTAGTCCTATGCCCTCTTCAAGTAGCTGCAAGGTCTCTGGCCTGACTTCCAGGTCTTTGATCCACCTTGATTTGGCTCTTGTGCAGGGTGAGGAAGTGGGGTTTATTTCCATTTTCCTGCATATGGTTAACCAGTTTTGCCTCTTGTTAAAGAGGCTTTCTTCCAGTGTATATTTTTGGCTCCTTTGTCAAAAATCAATTGACTGTAAGCATATGGGTCTGTTTCTGAGTCTTCTATTCTGCTCCATTGGTCTATGTGTCTGTTTTTGTGCCAATATAATGCTATTTTTATTACTGTGGCTTTGTAGTAGAATTTGAAGTCAGGTATTGTGGTGATACCTCCTACATGGTTCTTGTTGCTAAGAACTACTTTGGTTATCCTGGGCTTTTTGTTGTTCCAAATGAATTTAAGGACTGATCAAAAACTACCTATTTCACCTAAATCCAATCAGAATGACAATCATAAGAAACATGAACAACAACAAATGCTGGCAAGGGTGTGGAGAAGTGGGAACCCTAATACATTGTTGATGGGTTGGAAATTAGTGCAACCACTTTGGAAAACAGTATGGAGGATCCTCAGATGAATGGGAATGAACCTCGTATGATATGATCCAGAAATACCACTTCTGGGTATCTATCCAAAAGAATGGAAGCAAAACTATCAGACCGACACATGCGTATCTATGTTTATAGCTGCACAAGTCACAATTGCCAAACTATGGAATCAGCCAAGATGTCCATCGACAGATGAATGGATTACAAAACTATGGGATATGTACACAATGGAATTTTACTCAGCCATAAAGAAGAACAAAATCATGTTATTTGCTGGGAAATGAATGCAACTGGAAAACATTATGTTAAGTGAGATTAGCCAGTCACAAAGAGTAAAAAAGCATATGTTCTCCCTAATATGGGGATGCTAGGGAGAAGATGGGGCATAGAGGGTCTCCAAATGAAAAAGGAGAACACTTGATAAACAAAGAAGTTGACTTAACCAAAGGGGATGGACAGGGTGGAGGCACCCTAATGCACACGATGTACTTTCACAGATATATCAAGATCAATCACTAAACTGAACTTGAGAAGGAGGGAGGGTGAGGGAGTGGGGTGGGAATTGGGGAAGGGGTTAAATGAGAAATGTGTGCATATATGCCTTTATCAGCTTGTACCTAACAAAGATGTATGATTACAATGCACCAATTATTATATAAAAAGTAAATAAAAAATAAAAAAGAAAGAATAATATCCATGAAAAGAAGTCCTAACGTTCCTTTATTTTATGAGTTCTATTTATCCTGGTAGGAATTCTTGAAGTCTCTTTTTGACAGTCCTGTCTACTCTAGAAAAGGCACAGAGGAGAGGAACATGACTTAACAGCATGGAGAGAACAAATGGGAATTATCCGTATCATTCCAGCAGAAACACTCCTAATATCTCAGCTGAAGGAGGGTGTGCAGCGGAAATGGCAGGCCAATTACGCTGATTACAGTGGCTGCAGATATCTGTGGCTACCTTCATGCTTCAGTGGCGCTGTAATTATGCTTCTAAGAAGTGCTGGATGCAGACAACCTCATTCTTACTTCAACCCTGCTGTTTATCTCCTGTCATTTTAACATGCATGGTTATGAGGGGAGTAATGTATGTTTTATCAAATAATGGGGTGCCCCTACCGAACTCCCATTAAAGTAACAGACTTTTTTATAAAGATCATTTGATACCTTTTCTTTCAATGCTACTAAAACTCCAGTCAGTCTTCTGCAAATCACTTTGTGATAACAGGGCACTTTAACACATTTAATTTCTTACACATAAATTCACTTTCTGACCTTAAGACTTAGGGTGAAATTGTGCAATAATGATTAGGGATGATCTACTCATAATTATGTCATAAGACTGTATACTTTTTACTGTCTCTGCTTGAGAATATAATTGGAGAATTATAGGAAATATATGAGTATTTTGAGGCTAGGAAGATGTTATACTTTAACTTTTTGCATTGTTTATTACTTATATTTATGTCTATTAAAGATATTCATTTTGAATATGAGGACAAATGAAATTACTAGTTGGATAATTCTGGTGGATGTGATTTCATAAGGAGTTGATCTCCAGGGCTGTTTCAACACAACAAATTTGTCCCCCTTTATGTTTCAAAATCATCCCATCCTAACCTTAACTCATTATCATCACATATTTGGGACAAGCTTTGTCCTCCTTGTCTTATTCTAAATTGTACTTTGAAAAAAGAATTCTAATGTTTAGAGGGTATTCTGAAGGTTGAAGACTGAGGCCAGGAGCAAAGCTCCTAAAGATAGGAAAACATTGCTGGGATAAGCTAAGTCAACTTCAGTAGGATCTGGTTGGGAATCTGGAGACGTGTCTAAGGGAAAATTAATAACCAATAGGTGTGAGGGGGAGATAGAAAATCTAGAATTATTTCCAGATTCTTAGTTACATGGCAGTAGTGATGCATATTATTCAGATGGTTTTAAAGGAAGATGAGTTCAACTTTGAATCATCAGTGGGATATTTCTCTGCAAAGAGGAATATTGTTTTGCTAAAAAAAATGGAGAAGGTTAGAGGAAAGAACTGGAGACTATTGAAGGCTGGAAAATTCATCAACAACTTCAATAATCCTTGAAATAGTCTAAGAGCAAATTAGGTATGCTAAGACAACAGCTTCTCCCCACTATATAATTATTTCCCCAAATCTCTTTTAATGGAACATTTGGTTATCCCCCAAAATATCATATTTTGGTGTTTTAATTAAAACTAACACATCATTGCTTAGCTAAAAATTTAAACAATTTTGAAATAATTAGATTCTGAATATTGAAACCTTTCTGACAATTAAAGTCATAATTCATTTCTGCTCACTTAGGCACCTGGAGTGAGCTGCAATAGGTAATTATATTCGTTGTAAATTTACATGCTATGCATATCCCGGTAAGCATTCTGCAGGAAAGTGTTACAGAGAGACACAGGTGCTTAAATTAATAAACATTAGGAAATCAGCAAGAGAATTAAACTACACTAGTTATTGTTTCCAAACTAATTATTTAATAATTGAACATCTCTATACACCTGGTCCCAAATCAAGGGATTCCACGACCTCGTGGGGCTTGGGGTTCACATTTGATCATTTAATATCAAATTTGCATAGTGCAGGGCCGTGATCTGGGTAGGTGTTGGAGGGCAATTTAAATTTCCCTGAAGTTCTGCAGAAAGTTCACAAATCAAAACATTCACACTTGTAAAACAGGGGTGTAATTAATTGTTAAGAAGCCTTGTTAGTATAGTGCTGCAAACCTGAGAACAAACAAAGCTTGTTGCAGACACTGAGGCCCCCACAGAACTTTTGAAGGGAGCATTAAGTGAGTAATTATCCATGGGCTTGACATAGCAATCATGAATATTCTCACCTCTGGGACAACACTGTTTCCTTGAGTTAAGTTCTATCCAAAGGCTGTGTTCCCCAGAAACCCCAGAGGTCTTTTATTTCTAACTCGAGTACTGATATCCTGAAAACTGCATGTTAGTGTGATGAGTTACAGGAACTGCATAACATTAGTAACAGTTCACAGACACAAAAGATATATCAAAGATATATACCTGTGCATACCTCTCCCTTGTCTAGGATTATCAGAATATTCTGCTAAATGAGATCAGCCAGTCTTAGAAAGTCAAAGATTGTATGTGTTCTCTCCTGTATGGAAGCTAGAACAAAAATAGGAAGCAAAGGGGACTTAAGTCAAATGAGGAGAAAAAACAGTAAAATTGTGGGAGGAGATTAGAGGAGGGAGTGGGGAGGGGAAAAACAAGGACTGAGGAAGGAAACAGTTTAAATAAGATTACATCCATACAAGGTTTCACTACCAATCTCACCAACATGTATGGGGAGGAAAGGGAAAGGCAGGTGGGTGGGCAGGGGGAAATCTACAAAGTGATGTATGCATATATGTTGGTATCACTTTGAATCTCCCTATGATGTGTAATTACATTGAAACAATAAAAGTATAAAAAATATACAAGCAATATGTTCAGTACTATTTTCACTTTTCATCACATCTAGCACATGATACACTGGGCATTCACTAAGTATTTGTTGAAAAATTAAATAGGTGAGAGGATAAATGACTAAAGGAATAATTAGGTGAATTAATACATTAATGAATTAAATCGGGAAAATTCCTGACTCCACAGCAGTTGTTGCAGAAGCACCAATTGCTCACTTCTTTACCCATTTATACCAACTCCACAAGTGTTTCCCCATCGTGGATTACCTCATTTCTATTCAATAAACTCCCTTGTGCTGGGGTATGCCAGAAAACAATCATGTTTACTCCAGATTATGTAAGGAATGGGATGAACTCTCTGAAATGACTTTTAAGTATTTGTCGAATAGTTGACCATAACTCACCTCAGATTATGTCAGCTACAAGAAGTAAATAGTATAAAGAAATCAGGAATAATGCTCAATTCATGGTTTATAAATTAAGATTATTCAACTCAAAGGAAGATCAATACATGGGTTTGCATTAAACTAAAGAGCTTCTGTGCAGCAAATGAAACTATTGAACCTCAACAGAGAGCCCACAGAGTGGGAGAAAAAAAATTTGCCAGCTACTATTCTGATAGAGGACTAATATCTAGAATATACAGAGAACACAAGAAACTCACAGCTGAGAAAACAAATAACCCAATCAAAAAAGGGGCAAATGATCTAAATAGACACTTCACGAAAGAAGAAATACAAATGGCCAATAAATGTATGAGAAGATGTTCAACATCATTAGCAATCAGAGAGATGCAAATCAAAACTACCTTGAGATTTTACCCAATTAGAATGGCGATCAGCAAAAACACAAACAATAACAAATGCTGGGGAGTGTATGGAGAAGTGGGAACCCTAATACATTGTTGGTGAGATTGCAAACCAGTTCAACCACTTTGGAAAACAATATGGAGGATCCTCAGACAAATGGGAATGAACCTACCATATGATCCAGCAATACCCCTTCTAGGTATCTGCCCAAAAGAAGGGAAACCAAACTATCAGACCGATGCATGTGTATCTGTTTATAGCTGCACAATTTACAATTGCCAAACTATGGAACCAGCCAAGATGTCCATCAACAGATGAATGGATTACAAAACTATGGGATATGTACACAATGGAATTTTACTCAGCCACAAAAAAGAACAAAATAATGTCATTTTCAGGGAAATGGATGGAACTGGAAAACATTATGTTAAGTGAGATTAGTGAGTCATAAAAAGTAAAAAATCGTATGCTCTCCCTAATATACAGATGCTAGGGATAAAATGGGGCATAAGAGGGACTCCAGATGAGGGAGAAACATTAGATGAGCAAAGAATTTGACTTAATGGAAGGTGATGAGGTGGGGGGAGAGCACCCTAATGCACATGATGTACTTCCACAAACATATCAAAATCAATCACTAAACTGAACCTGAGAAGGAGGGAGGGTGAGGGAGTGGGGTGGGAATTGGGGAAGGGTTAAATGAGAAATGTGTACATGTATGCCTTTACCAGCTTGTATCTAACAAACATGTATGATTGCAACGCACCAATTAAAAATTTTAAAAAAGATTATTCAATTAGTTGAAGCAGAGAAGGGAACTATCATTTATGGAGCTCCAACATGTGTGCTAATATTCTATATTTTCCCACTATACAAGAAAATGAAGTTGGATCCATTTTTACTTAACAAACAAAATAACAGAAACTCTGAGAGTATAATCTGTTTCTTTAAAATCTAGCCCATAAATGATGGAACTGGTTCTAGTGCTTTTGTCTTCATGACCCCATTGCCATGTTGTTTCTCTATTAGACTTTCTAAATTTTCCATAGCATATTGAATTTTAGAACCCAATCCTTGGCCAAAGGATCAAATCAGTTTCTTCCTAAGATTAACTAATTATTAAATAGTTTATACATTAGTTGTCCCACAGATGAAATGGTATTTAATTGTGCCTATAAGCAAGACAAAATAGACAAGCTAAAAAGGAATTATTTGGTTTTTATGATGGCAAAGATTTGTTTGTTTATTTATTTGTTTATTTATTTATTGTAATGGGGATTTAATCCAGGGAAATTCTACCCCAGAATTATACTATGAACCCTTTTAATTTTTTTTTTTTTATGTGTGTGTGTGGTACTGGGGATTGAACCTAGAGGCATTCTACCTTCAAGCTGCACCCCCAGCCTGATTTTATTTCTTATTTGGAAACAGTGTCTCACTAGGTTGATGAGAGTCTTATTACTTTCTGAGGCTGTCCTCAAATCTGTGATCCTCCTATCTCAGCATCCCAAGTACTGGTATTACAAGTGTGTGCCACCACCCCTGGCTTGAACTCTTTTAATTTTGAAATGAGGTCTTCCTAAATTGCTGAGTCTGGCCTGCAATCTGCTATCCTGTCTCTACCTCCTAAGTACAGGAATGTACCATGCCACCTAGCTAAAATGGCAAAGATTTTTTTTAATCACTAATTTTTTTATGTAAGTATATCCATCATTAAAGAAAAACATAATTTCAGAGTATGCTTTGATAAGTTTTGTATCTGTCCTCATAATTAAAATATAGAACATTTTCATCATACTGGTCAGTTATCTCAGGAACTTTCTTAAGTCAAGCCTTCCCTTTAAAAGTAACCATGGTTCTATAACCAGAGCTTAGTTTTACATGTTTTAAAATGATCCAAGTGAAATCATGCAATATTTATTCGTCTGTGTGTGTCTGGTTTCTTTTGTCAAAAACAACTTTTTTCAGATTCATTCATACAATTATGTGTGTCGGTAATTGATTCCTTCTAATTGCAAAGTGGGATTCTATTGTCTGGATACCACAGTATGTTTACATCTTCATCTGTTGATGGAGTTGAAGTTTTCTAAATTTTTAACTCTTATGAATAAATATGCTATGAACATTCATGCACAATATTTTGTGGAGACTCCTAGATCATGGATATTGAGCATATATTTAAATGAATGAGAAACTTCCCCAACATTTTTACCTTGTGAGTTTACCATTTTAGGATCCCACCAACATGGTCACAACACGTAATATTGCAAAGGTATTTATTATCATTGATACCATTCATTGTGGTGGGTATGCAGGTGTTGGGATGACTAATGACTATGACCAATTTTTCATAAGAACATTGGCCATTACTTTCTTTATGAAGTGGCAATTTCATTCTATTTTCACTCTATTTTGCATTGTGGTTTATTTAATTCTTCATCTATACTGAATATATTCATTTTCAGTTATATGTCTTGTAAATATTTTTTTCCTACTCTAGGGTTAATTTTTCATTATTTTAGTGGTGACTTTTTAAAACAAAAGATTTTTAATTAAAATCACATAACATAAAATTCACCTTTTACAGCATGCAATTTAGTGTTGTGAAACTGTTACTACTACCTAGTTCCAGGATATTTTCATCACCCAAAAGAAACTCCATGGTTACGCCTATTCTCCCTTCCCTCAGCCAAGGACAACCATTAATCTGCTTCCTGTCTCAGTGAGTTTCCCTATTCTGGACATTTCATATATATTTTTATGAGGTACAATTTATCATGCATTTTTAATTGATGAATAAAAATCTTACCCCAAGATTATGGAGTTTTTATGCTGTATATTTTAGGGTTAATAGGTAATTTTTTACTCATATTAATTTTTTTGTTCTTTTGCATAGTGTCAGGAAAAGATTGCTATTCATTTTCTCCTTATGTGCATCTATTTGTTTCAGTGAACCTACCCTTCCCCAATGAAATCACTTTGTTGTGCCAAGAAGATATTTTGGTTTATATCTGTATTCTTTCTTCTGTTCCATTGCTCTATCTACACTTATGCTCATAATACACTGTTTTGACTATGGTAGATTTATAATAGTTCCTGAAATTAGATGATACAATCCAATATTGTTTTACTTTGCAAAAATTTAAAATTTAACTCTATATTCTTTGTATTTTTCTAAAGTAATGAAAATTGCCTCTTCAATATCTGCAAAATATTGTGAAATGATTTGGATTATGATGACATTTAATATGTGGATTCACTGGGAAGGATTGATAACTATATAACATCTTGAATCCATGTATATGGTATATCTTTCCTTTTAAATGGGTCTTTTTTAAAAATTGTCTTGGCAATATTTAGTGAGTTTATCATCAATAATGCATACAATTTGGATAATTACATACACATACATGACAAGAGTCATTTGAAATGACTCTTTTTAATTTTCCAATGTCTGTTCCTAGCATATAAAACTTTGAATATTTTTATGTTTGCTTATTGATGTTGACTCATGGGAATTCAATTATTTTTCTGAAGGAATAGATATTATTGTTACATATTTTCACTTTAAATCTGATAAAGGAATAGTTCTAGTTTTCTTGACTGAAAATTCAAACATGGCCCATTACAGTTTGGGAAAATATCTTGTTCATATTTGTAAAAATAGTCACAAAGTAGACATTGAAATGCATGATCTCATATAATAATCTAAGGATTTGATCTGAACAATTCTTGTGACAAATCTCTCTTAATCATGAGGTACATCCAATTTAATATTTTGATAGAAACAATTTTCTAATATGTTGTTAATGTATTGTGGCCATTATTTTGTTTGTTTGTTGCAAAAGTAACAAATTTTATTAATTTCATTTTCCTATAAAGTTTTGGAAGTCATCCAGGCTTAGAGTTTCTATGTGGGAATATTTTAAATTACCATATGGCAATTATCACAAATTACCATAATGTGTTAACTAGATATCTACAGCAAACCTGTGCCCTACCAGAATCACAGGTTTGAGATGGATTTCTTCACAATAGGTGGTAGAAAGACTTAGTAAGCAGACATCTATACAGTGTTCATTATGATACACACCTTTCATAGGAGTTTGGGACACAATCTAAGAGCCAAAAATAACTTGCCATTTATTGCCTCTCTGAAGAATATTCTGGATTATTGCAAAGCACAGACTAAAGTTCAGGCCCTAGAAAAAGATAGATGTGAGAGCTTTAGACCTTCAGACATCTACTTTAAGAAGAGAAATGGAGCAGGTCTAGGGACTGAATGGCACTGGAGAGAGATGGGCTTGGCAGAATAGAGGGAAGGAAAGGTGCTACTAGTTGGCTATGGTAAGAGAAATTGGGATTGAAGGAAAAAAATCTCAAAGAGAGCAGTGATACTGTGTTACTCTCTTCTCCAGGACTTGGCTTTGCCTTTGGTACTGGGAATAGAGGGGCATTCTACATGTGAGCTACAACCCCACCCCTTTTAATGTTTTTTTTTTTTTTTTTTTTTTTTTTTTTTTTTTTTTTTTTTTTTTTTTTTTTTTTTAATTTTGAAACAGAGTCTCACTAAGTTGCTGAGGCTGGCCTTCTTGTCTCAGCCTTTCAAGTACTGGGGTTACAGGCATGAACTGCTATACCTGGCTTGGCTTTGCCTTTGAATTACCTCTGAATCAAGCCAGGTATTAACTCTACCTTTACTTCTCTCTATAGTTCTATCATGTAATCTCTAAAGAGTATACTGTTCTATATGATAGAATCTTCCATAAAGCTCAGCTGTGTAGTGCTCAGCTTCTTTAGTAGTATATTGTCTCACCACTCTTTGAGGGCAAGTAGAACTCGTGCTGGCAGACTATCTTTTCTTCCTAATGGTGGTGGTGCATTTGCACATTCTCTCTTGCTCACTTTCTTGATTGATCTCACTCTAGGCCAGCTCTAACTCTCTTGCTGAGTTAGGATTATTTAGGTGTTCATACTTTATTAAAATTTTTCAAAAGCCCAAATTTTGGTTTTGGTGATTATTATTATTATTTTTATTATATAGATTTTTTTGGTTCTTTGAAAATATATCTGCTCTATCACTTTCTTTTGTTTTAAGTAGATCCTCTTTCTTTAACTTCTTAAAGTACATGGGTCATTGATTTTAAGCAGATAGAAGATAATATGGAATATGGGAACCAAAGTTTTGGAATAATAAAATAATATCACTATTGGAATAAAATGGAAAAATGAATATATTCTCATATTTCTTATTTCCCTGTGATTTAATATACAGTATCTATTATGGTGCCATTCAGTTGTAAACTATCATTCCTCTCAAGAATTCTCACCCTTAAATATGATATAATAATTATTAAAGAATGAGGACATACATTAGCATAATTTTTCATACTGAAATTAGATCAAAGCCAGTAACATACATAGTACTGGGTAATATATCTGTGAATCTGTTCATGATATAATGTGCATTAATTAAAATTTTCTGATTTCCTCCTATTAAATTTAAATTGTTTCCCATTTACACCTAATATAAATAGGAACAACCACAACTGTTCCATTGACCCAAAGAGATTATCATCACATTGACAGGCAGAAATCTTAAAAAGCACAGAAACCTATTCTCTGCTCGGCAGGACTCTTCCTTCCCACCACCATCATTTCCAAGTACAGAGATCAGCTGTGGGGTCTTACAGTGATGGTATAAATCAAGGTCTTGGCTCAGTATGTATGTTCTCTGGCATAAAATGGGGACCAGAGAAATAATAATGAAATAACTTACTCAATACTTAAATTTACCTTATAAGAAGAAAAAATCTAGGAAAAGCCAATAAACCAAGACAACATGAGATTTTCAGTGAGGAAACCTGTAGGGTACAATTTTTCAAAACAGAAAAAATACATGTTGGATAACTGTTCTGAATATCCTGGTACCTAAAGAATGGTGCTCAAATATGGAAAAAAAATATCCTTCAGCTATTTAGTTTTATCCACTTTTTATATGTAATACAACTTTTGTATAAAACATTTAGAAAAATATGGATATATGAAAAGATTACATATATTGTCTGTTGCCCCATCACTAAGAAATTGCAGTGCTAATATTTTGACGTTTATCCTTTGTCCTTATGTGCCCAAGTGCACATCACTGGTCCTCCAGCACTTGCATCTCTTCATCATCATCTCTGATCATTGGAACCAGTGGTTTCAGTATGCGTGGCAGGACAGAAATGCAAGGGAATTAATGATTCTCACCACCCAATCGCAACCCTCAACCAGTGATCCATGGTAAGCAACATATGAATACTCTAGCTTCCTTCCTTTTGGATAGAATAACTCTGAGGTTCTATACCATTAGAGTTATCTAGCACGTTTCTCCTGAGCTTCAGTTGCCCACGGTGATATCTTTCTTCCTGGTTTCCATTCCTCACGCTCCTTTTGATCTTTGCTGAGCCAATCTCCACCATATCATCCAACCCATTTTTATTGATAGAGAGAAAGAAATCTAGGTGTCTGCAATTTAAAATGTTGAAGGAACACTCTAGAAGTAATAAAACATAGCTATGACTTAATTCTGCTCCAAAGTAAGAGATCTGGACAATATGGAAATGCTGTAAGCTTGGACAATATTTGGAAATTATCTTTGAAGTTTTCTAAGGTTACAAATGATGTAAAAGATAAAGAAACTTAAGAATCAAAACATTTTGTGCATACTGTTATGCTTTTAAGTGGGAAACTATGTGATGAGGTGACAAAGGCTTGATAATTTGGTGTATGGAGGTAGAAAATGTACCTATGATCTCTTCCTTAATGGTTGGGACCTTGGGAAAATATTTATTTCTTCACCTGAAGGACAGGGCCATAGATACATAAGAAAACACTTGTAAAATGTTTTCTATTATATCTGCTAGATATAAATTATTCTATAAACACAATTCTTCTTCCTACTCCTTTATTGGAATTACTAAAGAAATTCTTTGCTAGCCCCCATCCTTTTGATTTTCTGAGAAAATAATTAGCTTTGTAGAAAGACCTGCATAAATATTTTATAAAGTGAGAAGGCAGGAAGAAGAAGGGTGTGGGATAGGGGGAAAAGTTGTATATTTTCCCCAACTGCTTAGATTAGTTTTATTATTATTGTTTTGTTTTATTCTGTTTGTGGTACTGGGGATTGAACCTAGAGGCATTCTACCTCCAAGCTACATCCACAGCCCATTTTATTCTTTGTTTTGAAATAGGATCTCACCAGGTTGCTGAGAATCTTACTACCTTGCTGAGCCTGGCTTCAAACCTGCAATACTCCCATCTCAGCCTCTCAAGTACTGGGATTTCAGGCATGCATCACCACACCCGAAAACTATTATTGATTTTTAAAGAAAGTTTGATAATTCAGCTATTTTCCCTTTATCCTTTGTGACTAGCACTGAATGAAAAATCAACTTATTTCTCTTCTTGACAGTATTTTCCTTTCTCCTTTTGTACATGGGTTAAATTCACAAACTTAACCTATATCTGGGAGATGAAAGTGATCAGCATGACACATTCTAGAAAAAAAACATATTTTAGGTGTATTAATACATTGAGTTCAACTGTCTAAGACTTTAAGCTGGTAGACTTGGAATCTAGCTGTCAACATTTCTCCTCTACTACATCTTCTCAAATATCTCTACTATTCTACTCTCCATTCTCCTACTGCTATGTTTTGAATGTTTTTTCCCCTCCTAAAGTCAAGTGGAAATTTGATTTTAATTGAAGCAGAGTTAGAAGGTGAGGTTTTTAAAATGTGAGTGTATTATGAGGATTCTGTCCTCATGAATGGGTTAATCTATCCATGGATGAATAGGTTACCATGAGGACAACTTGGTTAGCAAAGGGAGCTTTCTCTGACATGTGTGTTCTATCTCACCTTGTGATACTCTCTGCTTTGTTGTGACAGAGGAAGAAGGCCCTTACCAGATACCACTACCATGCTCTTGGACTCCTCAGTCTCTAGAATTTTGAGATAAATAAACCTCTGTTCCTTTTTTTTTTTTTGGACTGGGGATTGAACTCAGGGGCATTCTACCTTCAAGCTACACCCCCAGCCCTATTTTTTATTCTTTATTTTGAAACCAGGTCTCACTAAGTTGCGGAGTGCCTCACTAGGTAGCTGAGGCTGGCCGCGAACCCGGAACCTCCGGTCTCAGCCTCCTGAATGCTGGGATTACAAGCATGCGCCACCACGTCCGGCTCAAACCTCTGTTCTTTATATGTTTCTGATTCTCATATTTTAGTATTGCAACAGAAAATAGATTAAGACACCTACTGTATTTCATCCATTCAATTTCCAGTGAGATCTTCACAATCACTGAGCTAGCTAGTGTTACATATTTGCTTCTTCCTCACTCTGAAATATCTCCCCCAAGGCATTCATTTATCTGGTTTCTTCTTGTCCCTCTATCTTCAGTATAAACTTTGTGCAATCTTTACCTTTCCACAGTATTGAAGAGGTATCCTTAGCAATGTGAGGTTGTGCATGCCTGTGATACGATTACTTGGATAGCTGAGAGAGGAGGATTTCAAGTTTAAGGTCAGCCTCATCAACATAACAAGACCTTCAGCATCTTAGTGAGACCCAGTTTCAAAATAAATAATTTTTCAAAGTAGTTTCTGATAATCCTCTGGATTTCCATGTTGTCTGTGGTAATATCTTTTTCATCTCTTATTTTAGTAATTTTGGTTGATTCTTTCTTTCTTTTGGTTAGGTTGGCTAGTGCTTCATCTATCTTGCTTATTTTTTTTTTTTTGAGAAACAGCTTTTGGTTTTGTTGATTTTTTTGTTCTCTACTTCATTGATTTCTTGTATGATTTTAATGATTTCCTGTCTTCTACCGACTTTGGGATTAGACTGTTCCTGTTTTTCAAGGGCTTTGAGGTGTGTCATTATGCTATTTATTTGGTGATTTTATGTTCTTATGTGAGTGCTCAGTACTATAACTTTTCTTCTTAATACTGAGTTCGAAGTGTCCCAGAGATTTTGATATATTGTGTCTTTATTTTCATTTATTTTTAACAACTTCTTAATTTCTCCCCTTACTTCTTCTATGACCCATTCTGAAGAGGTCAAAAACATACACTGGAAAATCTTCAACAAATGGTGTTGGCAAAACTGGTTATGTATATGCTGAAAATGGAAATCAACTCCACTTTCTTACCCTGCACAAGAATCAATTCATGATGGATCAAAGACCTAGAAATTAGAGCAGAGACCTTGTAGCTACTTGGAGAGGGCATAGGACCAACACTCCAACATATAGGCATGGGTTAAAACTTCCTCAACAAGGCCCCAATGGCACAAAAAATTAAAATGAAGGTCAATACGTGGGATTGCATTACACTGAAGAGCTTCTGTGCATCAAAGAAAACTATCAAGAACCTCAACAGAGAGCCTACAGAATAGGAGATTTTTGCCAGCTACTCCTATGATAGAGGACTAATATCTAGAATATACAGAGAACTCAAGAAAGTCATCACCAAGAAAACAAATAACCCAGCCGGGCGTGGTGGCGCACGCTTGTAATCCCAGCATTCGGGAGGCTGAGACCGGAGGATCCGGGTTCGTGGCCAGCCTCAGTTACTTAGTGAGGCACTCCGCAACTTAGTGAGACTCGGTTTCAAAATAAAGAATAAAAAATAGGGCTGGGGGTGTAGCTCAGAGGTAGAATGCCCCTGAGTTCAATCCCCGGTACC